>VMDO01006772.1:0-76846 GCA_007922755.1 Pedetes capensis
CATTTTTCAGTGTCCTCTGCTATTTCTTTCTTTAAGGTTTTGAAATTTTCCTTGTAGAGATCTGAAGTGTCTTTGGTTAGATTGATTCCAAGGTATTTAATTTTCTGGTGGGCTATCATGAATGGTACTTTTCCTGAAATTTCCTTCTCTTCCTGTTTGGAATTGGTATAAAGAAAAGGTATTGATTTTTGTGTGTTAATTTTGTAGCCTGCAACTTTGCTGAAGGAGTTAATTAGATCCAGATATTTTCTGGTTGAAGGTTTGGGGTCTTTCAGGTACAAGATCATTATCATCTACAAATAAGGATAATTTGACCTCTTCCTTGCCAATCTGTATCCCTTTGATTTCTTTCTCTTGTCTGATTGCCCTGGCCAGGACTTCAATTACTATGTTGAATAGAATAGGAGAGAGAGGACATCCTTGTCTTGTTCCAGATCTAAGAGCAAATGGTTTCAGTTTTTCTCCATTTAATATAATGTTGGCTGTAGGTTTGTCATAAATGGCTTTTATGAAATTAAGGTATTTGTTATACCTATCTTCTCCAGTGTTTTTATCATGAAAAGGTGTTGAACTTTGTCAAAGGCCTTTTCAGCATCAATTGAGATAATCATGTGGTTTTTGTTTGCCTGTTTCTTGATATGCTGGATTACACTAATTGATTTCTGTATGTTAAACCAGCCTTGCATCTATTGTATAAATCCCACTTGGTCATGGCAGATAATCTTTTTTATATGCTGCTGGATTCTGTTTGCCAGAATTTTATTAAATAATTTTGTGTCTAGATTCATAAGGGGGATGGGTCTGTAATTCTCTATCTTAGATGAATCTTTTCCTGGTTTAGAATGAATTTGGGAGTGTTCCCTCCTTTTCTATTTTTTGGAATAATTTGAGGAAGACAGGTATTATATCTTCTTTAAAAGTTTGGTAAAATTCTGCCGTGAATCCATCAGGACCTGGGCTCTTCTTTGTCGGGAGACTTTTAATTACCTTTTCTATTTCCTTATATGTAATGGGCTTGTTTAAGTCAGTTATATCTTCTGGGGTTAGCTTTGGCAGGTTATACGTGTTAATAAATTTGTCCATTTCTTCTGCATTTTCATATTTTTGGTAATACAGTCTCTCATAGTAATCCCTGACAATTTTCTGTATTTCGTTGGAGTCAGTGGTTATGGATCCGCTGTCTTTCATAATCCATACTATGTTGGATTTCTCCTTTTTCTTTTTGATGAGGGGTGTTAGCCAGAGGGGTGTCTTTTTTATTAATCTTTCAAAGAACCAGCTCTTAGTCTTATTAATTTTTTGAATTATCTCTTTGGATTCTAATTGAGATATTTCTCCCTTTATTTTTGTAATTTCCTTTTGGGTGTTCCTTTTAGGCTTGATTTTTTGTTGGTTTTCTAGTGTCTTAAGATGCATCATTAGGTCATTTATTTGGCTCTTCTTTATTTTATTGATGAAGGCACTGAATGCTATAAACTTCCCTCTTAAAACTGCCTTTGCTGTATCCCATATGTTTTGGTATGAAGTGTTTTCATCATCATTTGATTGTAGGAATTTTTAAAATTCCAATTTGATTTCATCAACAATCCATGGGTCATTCAGCATTGTATTATTCAGTCTCCATGAGTTTGTAAAGTTTCTGGAATTATTCTTGCTCTTGAGCTCCAAATTTATCCCATTGTGATCTGATAAGGGACAGGGGATAATTTCTAGTTTTTTGTGTTTTTTGAGAGAGCTCTTATGGACTAGCATGTGATCTATCATAGAAAACGTTCTATGTCGAGCTGATGAGCTCAACTCTTTATCTCAAGATACTACTGGGAGAGAAATTTATTTTTAAAAATTAAAAAGTTATAAACGGACACATGCTAATTTCCATACATGTATACCATGTATAATAGTCAGAACAGGTAGTTAGCTTATTACCTCAGAAATATATAATTTCTTTGTGTTGGGAACATTCAAAATCCTCTTTGCTAGCTATTGTGAAATATTCAATTAATTGTTGTCAACCATAGTTGCCTTATTGTCCTGTAAAACATTAGAAGTTATTCCCACTATCCAGCTGTACCCCTATACCCACTATCTATAGTCTCTTCATTCTCCTCTCCTTTGTACCCTTGCCAGGGTCTGGTAACCATATTTGAACAAAGTGCCATAAAGTGGATAGGTATGTGTTATGTCAGTCAAGAATGCTTTTGGCCGCAGATAACTAACAAGTTGAACAGACAGGGGTTTGTTTTTCTCATGTGACAAGAGGTGTGGAAGAAATCTGAAACTGAATATTTTCGTTCAGTGGTTCAATGAGAGTTTCTAACTCTCTTGGCCTTTATGTTACTGTTTTTAGATAACTTCCATGCTCCAGGCAACATCCCATCTTCTGAGCAGGAAAAAGAAGATACCACCTATGTTTATCTGTCTATTTATTTATTTATTTTCAATCAAGGAGTCATGCACCTAAGCAGAAATTCTACAGAAGACCTCTTCTTACTTCTTATTGGTCAGAACTGTTGGCCACCCAGCTGTCTGAATGTTTAGGAAAGTGGGTATTTAGGTTGTTCCATCCTCTCATGGGGCCAGGAAAAGGAAAAGGGGCTGGGAATGGACATTTTGTTGGTCGGCCAGCAATGCCTGCCACTCATATCACCTAAATCATGCTATCTTGTCTCAATCACAACATTTATTATTATTGTTTAAAACTGCAGCTGTAAAAATAATAAAGCAATGGAAGTAACCTCTGATCGTTGTGCAGCATTATTTTACTCTCAAAATTTTTTTTTTCACATTTATGAAAATTTGCATTTGTTCCTTACTACAATTCTATGAAGCTGATATTTTTTGGCAGGTGAGGAAACAGTACTGGAGTGGCCAAGTGACATATCTAAGGTCACAATGTTAGAAGCAGAGCTGGAACAATCTGATTCTAGTAACTGCTCATGTGTGGGCAGGTCATGACTGACTCATATCAAAGCCCTCCAGCCCAGAGTTCTTTCCTTTGGATCACATGACTTTTAGTCCAAGAGATAACATGGTTACTATTGTAAGTTCTGGAGCGTTGGCATTAGGTGGACTATAGTTTATGATCTGAGGGCCGGTAATATGCTTCAGGTCTTCCCACACTGTTTCTGGTCACAGATGAGTAGGCACAGGGGCATAGAGAAGTGCAGTACTACTGCCAAAGTCCTTTTCCTCATTAATGCTGTAATTCTTCCTCTTTCCTTTCCTTACAGGTGGGTAGATGCTCTAGACTGAGGGACAAAAACAACTTTATTGGTCATAAACATGTAACAAAGCATCAAGGAAACTTGTTGAAGAGAAAGAAGGTATTCAGATGTGAACAAACAACAACAATAACAGTACAACAGAATAACATATTTAATTGTTGCCAAATTGCTGGCCCCTTGGGTGTCCTGAGATCCCCCAGGAGCCCAGGTCACCGTTTTAATGAAGTTTGCCTGCAATCCCTGCAGTGGAAAACTCTGCCTTCCCTTCCTGGGAATTCCTGGGGGAGGAGCATGCATTTTCCCAGTGACCTCTCATTCTGGTTTTTCTCTTTTGCTTAACCCTTTCCGTGAATGGCTCACTTCACCAAAGTGAATATGTATATACCAAATAGTGTGTAATCCTATTACGCATCATTTTGCTTGGTGCTGGTCACTCCTCTGATTCTTCCAATGTCTCAAAATATTGCTTCCACAGGGCTGCTGTACCTGAGATTTTATCTAAGCTTTGGTGCCTGCACCTGGGGCTGAAGTAATCCAAGCACCCATGACCCTGAGAGTGAGCACCTCCTGATATTTTTGGTCCAGGTGTCTTTCTTACCTCGCCCTAGTCTGGCTCTAGGACTGACATTCCATCACAGAAACGCGAACAACTGAAAACTGAATAATAAATGATCCTGGTCTTTAAGTCTCCAAGGTATTCTCATCCCTAGATCAAGTATTGATTGTCTCCTACACACAGCCTGGGCCATCTTTTTCTCTCAGCTCCTCTCTCTCTGTGGCTTATTTCTTGTTATCTTTTAGGATCCTGATTACTACCCACTCCACCTCTCTTCTCATCTTCCTTTTAGCTTGGCCAGGCTATGCCCTCTCAGCCTCCACCCTTCACTTGTAAAAGGCCATTGAGTTTTTTTGTCTAAACAAAGACCTTGTTCTGCACAAGAAAGTTCTGATTCAGTCCCATGATTGCAGACTGAGAATGTATGGAGAAGTGGCCCATCAGTGTATCTGGACTGTGTCTCTGAAGATGATCAAAATCTGGAGGTAGTCACACTGTGAAGGGGACTACTTGCTGGAAAGTAGTGTGTTGAGGTAGACATGGCATTGGCCTGGAAGCTGGCTGGCCTGAGAGTGTGGAGCTGGCTGGGTGCTTGCTTGCAACTTTCAGGCTGTGTGAGTTTGGGTAACTCTCAGTTTACTCATCTGTAAAATGGTGTTGAAATTATATACGAGCTATGAGAGCTATGAAATTATCTTTTATACTGTATAGTGCTTGAAAATCCTATTGTTAATCTATCAACACCGAGGACAGGCTCAGGAACATTTGTTGTGGCAAACTTCTTATCTAGGCACAAGTTGTGTGGTATGACCTTGATTGAGGTGAGGGAACCAGAGATATGTGAGGCAGGAAAATAGGATGCCATGTTTTCTGCTGAACAACCCACTGTGGAAATCACTTGCTTCCCACAGAGCTGCTTTCTCAAGAGCATCAATTAGGAAGGGGCTGAAGTGGCGAGTCTAATTAATGATTAATTGCCAAAGTGCTAGAAAAATTTCAACCAGGTTCCTAATGATCATTTAAAAGACCATTTGGTGCATGTTTGAGGCTGTAGACCAGGCTGAGGAAAACACACAAAAACTTATCTCTGGGGAGTCTTACGTTCAAGGGCATTTTGAAAGTATCTCTTGATTGGCAGTGCAGTGAGATGCTTTGGTCCTTTATAATACTTAAGACTCGTCTGTGTCTTTCTCTGGATTTTGTTTTCAGTATCAGCAAAAGGATCATAGTAGAATTCTATGCAGTCTTGCTGGGCACAGTGGCACACACCTGTAATCCCGGGAACTTGGGAGGTGGAGGGAAGGGGATTGTACGTTTGAGGCCAGAGGTAGCCTACGTAATTTAGTGAGACCCTGACTCAAAATAAAAAGTAAAAAATGATCTAGGGGTGCAGCTAAGTGGTAGAAGACTTGCAAAGCCTGTATGAGGCCCTGGGTTCAACTCTCAGTACTGGGGGAAAAAAAAGCTATGCAATTTTTCGTGTAGGTTTAGTGCTGGGAAAATGGTTGACACTTGGCTCTGTTATTTCCCTCTTATGAGCAGCTCTCAGTATACATCCCCCATATGTCTGCCAGCTTGTTGTGCTGTGGAGGCTTGCATGCTGCTGTAATGCTGAAAGCTATGCCACTGGTATTTCAGGCACCAGCAAGGCCACCCATGGTGGAGAGGTTTCAGCTGAGCTTCCAAAGTAAGACAGACTGGGAAAGAGTTGCTTCCTCAAAATAGAGTTGACTTTAATGAAGGGAATGGAGTAAAGCCCCAGGATCTCCTTTTGCTGATGTGGCATGACTCAAAATGAGAAGAAACATAGTGACTGCAACAGTGGGCTCAAATGTAAAAAGATCATGTGCATGGCACAGTGTTGGGTAGTGTTTTGCTCTGTTGTACATAGGGTCACTATGAGTTGGGTCCAACTCAATAGCTTCCAACAACAACTACATCAATATACTTTATCTGCTTTTTTTTTTTTTTTTTTGCTCTGTAGTTCAGGCTATTCTGGAACTCAATGATGTAGCCCAGGCTGGCCTTGAACACTCACTGATCCTCCTGCTTCAGTCTCCTGAGTGCAGGGATTACAAGCATGTGCCACTATACCTGGCTCCTCAACTAATTTTCTTTCTTTCTTTCTTTCTTTCTTTCTTTCTTTCTTTCTTTCTTTCTTTCTTTCTTTCTTTCTTTTTTCTTCCTTTCTTTCTTTCTTGGTTGAGCCCAGGACCTCACACATACTTTGCAAGTACTCTACCACTGAGCTTCACCCCCAGCTCATTTTTCATGTTTTACTTTGAGTCAGGGTCTCACTAAATTGCACAGTCTGCTTCTGGCCTGGAACTTGCAATCCTCCTGCCTCTGCCTTCTGAGTTGCTGGGATTACAAGCATGCACCATTCCACCTGGCTTTCAATATATGTTAAAACAAATACTTTGCCTAATTACTGCATCTTTTTCTTACTGGCTGATTGAGAACATGGAAAATTTTAGTTAAAAAATGATCTCCTTAATATTTGCTATCAGAAGTACCATATTATAGGAAATGAATCCTAACGAATGGAGCAAATGCATTTGTTGGGAGCTAGGATGGGAGTGTGGTTTCTTGGTTGATGTCGACATTCTCCAGGGAAGCACTTACTAGAGACGATCTCCATTCTCCCTTAAGATGCTTAAGGCAGTTTCAGCAGGCAGTGGCTTGCTGAAATGAAAAAGAGACTTTTCCATTCTCCTAATTTTATTTAGAGCCTTCTAATTAGAAATGGATGGGAATATCATTTCTGAATTTTAAAAAAGCTATATAGTTCATAGCGAATGAGAAAAAGTGAGATTAACAAAATCCTCAATTAAGAAAGTTGAGACTTAAGATATTAACTTTGTAGTTCTTTTAATGAAATGTTTCTTAATAGTAGTATTAAAGAATTAACTTCTATTTTGCTTTTATTAATGCAGAATAATTCTTTTTCTCTTTGTCCTTTGGGAAAAATCTATCATCTTATTTGCAAAGAAAAGTACTGGAGTTTGTTCTAAATACTCTCAGGTCCAAAAGTAGCAAGTTTGTGGTCCAAGACTTAATACATGAGGCCAATTCCTTTCGATTCATGGGGATTAAAGTGTAAATTTGTAAAAATTACAGTTTACCAAAAGAGTCAAATGCATTTTCCATGGTCAGCCCTACTTTACAATTGGGATGCTGTGCATCAGTTACATTTTCAATAAGTGGGACTGAATTTTAGAGAATTGCTACAATCTATCAGAAGGTGCTTCAAGCTGTAATTCAATAAAATGCTTGCATGTAGAGAAATTACAAATACAGCTAGAACCAATTCCTGGTGACTTGAGAATACTACATCATGTTTTACTGTAAGTGTTGAAGTCAGTATGTTAAAATGTCTATACTTCACTCTAAATGCTTGAGCATAGATTGGATAATGTTAAAAATGTGAGTTAGTTTAAGGCTCATTTTAGGGGAAACCAGTTACTCTAATCAGTTCATGCTCCAGGACTATCCAGTTAGCAATCAATCAGAAAAGGCAACATTCCAGACTGGGTTACTGGGAACTTCTTTATATTTATTTTTGATCAGCCCTAGACATTTTGCTGATTAGCATAAATATGTCAGGAATGGGATTTAACAGGTGAAATTAATTGCTTGTTAATTAGCATAATGGACTTTGAAAAGGGCTCTTTTTGCTGATATTAGTTTTATTCAAGAAGTATAAATCAGTTAAACTATTTTAAAGATACTCTTCACCCTTGCACAAAAAAGCATAAGAATCTAAAAAGCCCCCTAGCCTGAAACTCTAGGGAGGCTTCATTACCTGATGCTTCTAGTACAGGGATTGGCCGACTTCCCATTAGAGAGTTAATACTTTATGCTTTGCCTGTCAAATGACCTTTGTTCCAACTCCTCAACTCTGCCTTGTCCTGTGAAGGCTGCCATAGACAAAAGGTAAAAGAATGGACACATTTGTGTTGCAATTGAACTTTATTTATAAAACCAGGCAGGACCAGATTTGGCTCAAGCATGGAAGTTTGCCAACCCCTACAAATAGCGTTTCATCTGCTCCAGGTGAATCTTTTAAGCCATGTCAAATTGCCTAACATGATGGGGTCCTGGGATGTTAGTGAGTAAACACAGTAGATTGTGCGGATGATTTTGTAACTACTTGCTAATAAGTGTCTATGTGATCAAATTTGATCACAGACTTCTATTATTATTCGTAGAAGGGAAATAGATAAACTTCATAGATCTAAAAATTGCTAGTGGCAACATTTGTTGTTGTTGTTGTTAGGTGCCGTCGAGTCGGTATCCGACTCATAGCGACCCTCATAGGGTTTTCAATGGCTGAGTGCTTCGGGATTGCCTTGGGAGTGGATTGCCAGTCCCTTCTCCCATTTTTGCGGTGCTGGGAATTGAACTCGGGGCCTCAGAGATGGCAGCGCAGTGCTCTACCCACTGACCTAAATCCCAGCCCGGTGGCAACATTTACCTACAACTTAATAGTTTTATATACTGAATTGGCCTTGGCCATGACCTTGCACACCTTGGTCAAGACTGTATGTTTCTCTGAGATGGTGACCCACTGCTGCAGTGATTCATGACTGTGTGGTTTATAGTAGGTGTTCAATGCCAATGAGCTAAACCAGTGAATGGATTAATTTTGTTTGGCAATTTAGTTGGGAGTAGGCTATTTCTTGGGATCCTGATGTACTTAGCATTTAATTATCAGCATGAGCATGAGAATTGGGTAGACAAATGGATTAAAAATTGTGCAAATTTACAGTATTGACTTTAAAGATATTAATGTGTAAACTTACCATCTGATAATAAGTTGAAGTACTGTTTCATATAGGGTTGCATGGAGTAGGAAAGTGAAACAAAAAATCATGATCTTTGTACACAAATTATTTTTATGCCCACATTTAGTTTAGTCAGCATGACTTGGAGATGAAACTTTAATTTTTGAAGTGAGACAAACTTCATAGTAGATAACCCACTAGAGATAACTGAGCTAATAGACTGCTGACAAGTGGGAGAATGGGGCTGTGTTGGTCTTGAACCCTAGTTGCTGGGTGAGAGATGAATGCTTGGGGCCGACTGCAAAACCAAAAAAAATTAGAGGAGCCACAGGCACGTCTGACATGTTTTATTCCAGGGTACTGCTCTCGGTGCTACCACTGCTGATGGCGGGGCTTCAGAGCTTCTACACAATGGTAGCAGATTGCCACAGCATGGTCCGGTCATGCTATATTCATACTGGATGTACATCTGGAGGGCTACATAAGATAACAGCATTGTGTGCAAGTGGGTGGTTACGCAATTATGATTCAGCATGAGGTCAAAGGCACATGCATTAATTGGGGGCACATGCTTTGTAGTCAGTGTGTCCCATTATCTTGTCCAGTTTACATTATCATCTGGGTCAGCATGATGTGGCCCAACAGGATGACTCTTTTTTTTTGTTTAGCTTTTCTTCTTTCCCACATTTCTCTCTCAATCTCTCCCATTACAGTGGGAGTTTTCTTGTTTTAATATCTGTTTTCATCATTTGCAAACTAAGCAAATATTTATTAAGCAACTCAGGTATATCACACTTTCCTACCTGCTGTAAAGGCACAAAGATGAAAAAGATATAGTCCCTGATCTTCAGGTAAGATGGAGAGAACTAGGGAAGGCTATGTTTTTCTTTGGGAAAAAATCATGCAATGCTTTATTTGATCTGGACCTTCAAGGACAGGTAGGACTTTGATGGATGGTAAAGACTTGCCCATAGAACTGGATGCGAAGAGACTTTAGGGGTGGAAAGTTCTGAGTGTGTTCCCATAAACATAAATAGTCTAAAGTCAGGCCTGGTGCTGGGGGTTGTTGTTAGGTGCTGTTGAGTTGGGTTTGACTCATAGTGACTCTATGTACAACAGATGAAATACTTCCAGACACTGTGCCATTCTTGGCACTATTATCAGTGCTTCTCTACTATTCATAAAGTTTTCAACGGCGGATTGTTTCAGGAATGGGCTGCCAGGTCCTTCTCCCTAGCCTGCAGCACCTGGTGTTCCCCAGGCAGTCTCTAGTCCAAGGACTAACCAGGCCACTTCAGCTTAGCTTCCAAGCTCAGGCCGGATCATATGCCAGGGTGCTATGGCTGCAGACTCAGGGATGGGGAAGGGTGTCACTTTCATGTGTATCTTGGGAGCCTAGGGTACATGAGGGAGAAGAATAAGGAAGCTTGAGGTTTGAATCACCACTGGAAAGTAATGTGATCTTTTAGAAGATAATATCATTGTCCTAAAGCAAGTACTTGACAGGTGAGGTAGGTTGAGTTTTGATATCCATTAGTCTGTTCTGAGAGGACAAGAGCCAGGGTCATTCATGCAACTGAATATCACCTGGAATGGAGAGAAAATTGTGTCACTAAGGGTCATTGGTCCCACCTCTAAAACTGAGGAGCTAGTTGGAGAAAGCCTGGAGGGAAGTAGCTGGGATGCTGGTAGATTGCTGAGACTTGAACTCCATTGCCTGCCTTCCTGGAGTCTCTCACTACTGAGACTGATAAGGTATAGCCAACCTCCTTGAGAGTGTTTCTTGTATAAGACTCATCTTGGGTTCTTTTAGAAATGCAGACTCTCTGGTCCACTCTAAATCTTAATCAGTAGACTTTTCAGGACCACTAATACAGAGTTTGAATGTATATAGCTTAATATTTTTAGTGATATTAGAGAAGGCATATATTGCATACACCCTTGGGGCTCAAAATCTGAGCAGGACAAAGCCAGGTCCAGCACTAAGATCCCAGGCCCCTACTTTTTCACTTTCACACCACTTCTGCCTCAGTGAAAACATATGCTTTCCTCCAAGCCAGCTCTAAACACTTGCAAATCACAGCATGTTCTGGCATTCTTCTAGATGAACACATTAGTAGCCCCTTGGTATTATTTGAAAGCAAAATCTTTCTATTCAGTATGTGTGGATGGGCAGTTGTCATTCAAAAGTTTTCAAGAGAGAGCACAGGGTATAGATATCAAATATTCTCTGGCATCTGCTAAAATTACCTTGGGTTTTGGAAGATTTTGTTCATGTTTCAAATCTCCTTTTCCTGAGGTGCTGTTCTGCATGGTCAGGTGATGAACAGGAAGTTTCAAAAGGAAGGAAGGAAGAAAGAAATGATACGTTTCAGGTTTGCTCCTTAATGATGTTCAAAAGAAGCTAGTGTGGATGATTGAAGTGTGAACCTACGGGCAGGATACTTTTTAATTTCCATTTAAAGTGGGGAGCAAGCCTGTGGGGAGTCAGCCTGACCTCATTTAGCTGGCAAAAGGTATGTATGTGCATAGCTAATAATGAAAGTATATTCTATTTATAAAGGGTTTTATGCCTGGAAAGTTCTTTGACACACTATTATATTTTTGATCCTCCCAATAGTCCCAAGAGGAGGCCAGAATTATTATTACTTCTTTGGGTATCTAGAAAATGAGACACAGAAAAATGCAGTGATGTGCCCAGTGTCAACTGTCATCCCACAATCACATTGGCACAATTATGGTTTTAGAGATCACACCTGGTACTGCTTCTGTTACAGTCAAAACAATGATAAGATATGGTGGAATGATCTCTTTTAAATCAAAACCAAATCACTATATTACTCCTGACTGCTCTGGATTAATTTTCTAATCAGGCAAAAACAGTTCATCTCTCTGGGCCTTAAAATCTTCTTTTGAAAAATGCCTATGTCAAAAGAGCCCCAAGTTTCACCCATGTCTTAAAACTGTACGCTTCCTTTAGTCCTTCACTTTCAATGGACCATTTCATTAGATTTGCCCTTACCCAACTTCCAGGAAGGTCAGGTTCATTTCAATTTGCCTCTAAGAAATGGCTTGAATATTTTGGATTTTGTAAGCATGTCTAAAAATGTTAAGACTTCTTTTATCCAAATAATTAGGTATGATTTTGTGTAGGGTACCAAATCAACTAATAGGATCCATCTTTTCCCTTAATGTGAGCAAAGTATGGCCATGCTACAATGTCATTAAAAATGCCTTAAGGGACTGGAGATGTAGCTCAGTAGTAGAGCATCCACCTAGCATCTGTAAGGCTCTGGGTTTGACCACCAAGGAAAAAAAAAAAGGCTTGGCAGAGATGTAGGTAGGAAAAAGGAGAAAGACTGAAGGAAGAAAGAAGAATAAAACCAGAATGTTCTTATTTGTTTGGAAGTTATAAAATGTGAAACATATGTCTATAAGACACAGGAGCAAAGTATTAGAGCTAGGAGGTCTTTAGAATCCCTGTGCTGGGGAACTGTGGCTCAGTGCATAAGGCCCTGGGTTCTCCCCCCAACATTCAAAAAAAAAAAATGAACAAACAAAAACAAAATTCCCTCTGGCCTCTTCACTTCATAGATATGGACCTTGTGCTTCAGAGAGGTGAAATAACTTATCAAAAGGCAATGGTAATACTGGGGCTGGAAAGTAGAGTCAGTTTTTGAATATTTATTAGGTTGGGGCTTTAAAAGATGTTACCTCTCAATGTTGAGTTGAATCATGTCCCTCCACAGTCGTTTCTGCCACTCCACTTTACATGTTGCCATCCTAACCCTCAGTAGCTCAGATTGTGATTTTATTTGGACATAGGATCTTACAGAGGTAATCAAGCTAAAGAGAAGTCCTTAGGTGAACTTTAATTCAGTGTGACTAGGGTCTTTATTAAAAGGACTAAAGCTGGGCCCAGACATGGGTAGAGAGAACACCATGTATACCTGCAAAGAGCCATCTTAGAACCAAGGAGAAAGTGCTGGAACAGATCTTTCTCTTATAACCTTCAGAAGGAACCAACTCATCAATACCTTGGTCTCAGACTCATAGCCTTTTAAACCATGAGGTGGTATGTTCCTGTTGTTTAAGCCACCCAGGTTGTCATACTTTGTTACAGCAGCCCTAGCTAAGTACTGGGGGCTGAGGTTTAGCTAGCTTGGTAGAGTGCTACTCCATACTCTCTGAAGACCCAGGTGTTAGGTAAGAAGCTGAAAACGTATAAACTCAATAGATCTTTATTGGCAGAGGCTGCCGAGGTTGTCTCTAGCACAGGAGAGAGCAGCTGGTGGGGGAGTAAGGGGCAAGGCTTTTAAGGGCTCTAGGTGGGAGGTGGACGGGGTGATTGATGTGTCACATCGGGATAGGTAGGAAGCAGGTATGCAGAGGGTTCTGATATGCTGGAAGAGTCAAGGTAAGTTTTGGTGGGCTTTTGGAGTAGTTTTGAGGATTAGGGGATAGTGGATAGAAGGTACCACCTTATAGGGAGGAGCCATTTTGTAATAGGTCCTGCCTAACAAAGACAAAAGCGAGGAGGCGTGCGACATCACACTAGCGGCCAGGAGAACGAGGACCTGGATCTCTAAGGTAACCAGGATGCAGTACCTGCACTCTGGGAGCACCCTCGGGGAGCCCACTCTGGGAGGCACCCAAGACTCCAGCCTGGTGCATGCCTAGGGCTCTGCGGGGTATGGAGTGGCTCTCTTGGAGTCTCCCAGTGGTTCTCTTGGAAGGGAGAAGCCCTGTGCCCACCTAACACCAGGTTTGATCCCCAGCACAGAAAAACGGGAGAAGGACGTGGCAATCCACTCCCGAAGCAATACTGAAACAATCAGCAGTTAAAAACCCTATGAGGGTTGCTGTGAGTCAGACCTGACTCTATGGGACCTAACAGCAACAACAAAGCTAATGACTACACCCAACAACCTTATTGAGCAGATATCATCTTCCTTATTTCATAGTTCAGGAGGCTGAAAGGCTGTCAGGTGTGTGTCATGTTGGGTTCCAAAGTCTTTGCTATAAGGTGTCTCTGGTGGGAGGAACAGTCATGAGTTAGTGGGGTTCCCCTCCTCCCCACTTGTCCCACACTTGGTGTGAAACGATCCATTGAAGGCTTTGAAGAATTCAGTGACCACCCAGTTTCTTTACAGTTGAACCATATAATTTTTTTCTGTTTCTTTTTAAAGAGTGATTTCCCTCAAGTGTTTTCAACCCTGAGAATTGCTAGGTCACAGGGATAGGTAGGTAAGCCCTTAGCTTTAGCAGGTGGTGAATTTAAAAACACTTCAGTGTATCAAGTGGTTTGTTTCTCTTTGAACCCAAATACCTACAGCTGCAACTAGACCTCATATAATCAGTCAAGTAGTGGGTCACTGTTGTAGGGAAGTTAAGACACAGTGTTTCTTTTCAGCACCAGGAAGCCAACTGTGAATGGGGTTAAAATGTGAGGTGAGCAGGCCTGCTGGAGTGCTATAAGCAGAGTTGTGTCAAAAGCTGCTCTGGTTGAGAAGATGTATTCCTCTTCTTTAAATGGAGCTCCAAAAACTAGCTTCTCTCAATAGTGGTACATAAACTCTAACAATTTGTTTTCCAAATCAAAGTAACCATTTTGTGGAAAAATTTTGTTCTATAGGAAAAGCACATTGAAGTACTCAACTTTTTTTCTTTTTAAAATCTCTAAACTTCAGCTTTCTTAACTGTGAAACATGGTAAAACCTGCCTATGAAATTGTGAGGATAAAAGTAGATGTGTGTCAGGCATTTTTGGAAAACAGAAAACCCTACCAACGTAAACAGTAGTTTTGAATCAGACTCTAAGTTTACCCTGATAAACATTAAGATAACCTTGGAGTAGAATCCACTCATTTAGAAGTTATAGGGGAAGCCTCCTTTCTCCAATTTTGGAAAATAAATGTATTTGGGTATAGCATTCCCTGACTCTCTGGGGGAAAAGTGTGGAGTGAATTTGAGGTCTCAATGTTATTAACTAGGAAGTTCTTCCCCACCCATTGATAAATGGCTTGCAGCTACATCTAAAGGTTCTAACTCTATTTGTTTTTGGGTTTCTGCCCTACTGAGTCAGACAATGACTTGTACTCACCACAGTCATAGGATTGAGTTAAAAAAAATGTCAGAAGACCAGCAGCTATGTTGCACCCACAGCACCAAACGTAACCACATACCCCAATCCTCTCTTCTAGCCATCTGAATGGGTTAATGGCAGTGCAGGGGAAAGGATAGGGAAAGGCCAGAGGAGATTTTGAGAGACTTGATAGGAGTAGGAGGCAGAAGGTACACGCAGGAGTGGGGAGTGTGGGTTTGAAGTATAAGGCTGTAGTAGAAATTGTGGCTAGAGACAGACTTCATGGGTCTGGATTCCAGCAGTTCCCTATCTGTGCCTCAGTGTCTTCATCCATAAAATGGCAGTGATGAAATGAGCTACACATGTAGACCATGGAGGCCCAAGTGCAACGTGTAGCGGAGCTCCATGCTAGTGATAGACTGTGAAGGTGCCTTATTTACCTCTGTCTCCCAACATGATTGTCATTGAATGAATGCATCTTCAGACCCGTAGGAGTGTTGTTCCCCCTCACCCTTTCTCTCAACCCCACTGTCATATCACCGTTGAGGAAAACATGGAAGTAAGTTTGGGTTACCTTGGCCAGAAGTGGGCAGGGGTGGGGTGGATGATGGCTTCATTTTTGAAAATATTTGGTTCTAGGTGTGGATAAGTCCTGAAAATACCAGGGGTCTTGGATAGCTCCTTAGCGAAGACAGCAGCACATTTTAAAAGTTAAGGGTCAAATGAGGCAGCGGATGCTTGTTGTTATTTAGAATGTGTAGCAAATGTCTGCCTACAACAAAGTGGCTGAATATAAAATTTGCCTTGACGGAGCAACATCAAGGATAAGGTCATTTCTTTGCAGATATTGAGTGGCTCATTTGTTATCACAGCCCTGTGCTGTCCTGCCTGAGCCTTGCTCTCTGGTTTTGCATGGCCTTGTCATTGCGCCTCTTCCATCTTTCTTCCCCTCCAATGTCAGGGTTGTTCTTACAGATTTCAGTCTACATCCTAAGAGAGCAAGTCACTCAAGGGAAGGGCCGTTTGTCTTTATACTTTCCACCTTCCACCTCTTCCTATCCCACATTGATTAAGATAATGTGAATGCTCCACAGATGCTGGATGAATTTAGTTCCTGCCTCCTTTCCTACTGCCCTTTCTTTTTTTCCCCAAAAGCCAAACTCAGATGTGCATAGCTTTGAAGCTCGTACATTTAAATACGTTTTCTAGAGTCATAATTAAACTACTAGATCAGTTCACATGCTATTAGGAATACTAAATAAACAGAGAAATCAATTGTCTTTATACCTATAGTGGATTTAAATTTTCCCAGCTCTGTTTTGAAGCCTTATTGATCTGTATAAGGAAACATAGGGCTATTATCATAAATCCAGTAGAAATAGATTCAGCAACATGATCTTGTACATTGAAAACACCAGCAAAGTCATAAGGAAATTGGGCTTGGTAGCTGAGGGTTGGGCTTTTTAGTGGGATGATCTCCAGTGCTATTGTCAGTGTTGAATGATACACTGGGGTCAGTTATGAAGCTTTGTTCTGTGGATTTCTGCATCTTTCCTGTTCCTTTTTGGTCATACTGGACTTAAAAAATGGTTTATGGGAGGGTGGAGTATTGTCCTTTAGAAATTATATATTTTATATTGTTGGTTACAAGAGACTTGAAGTTTTATAGGAGGGTTAATAAAATTAAAATACTGCTGTGTGTGTGGGCAGGGAGAGGGTTGTGTGGAGGTCAGGACTTAGGAAAGGTTTAGAACTGGCTTGGCGATTGATAAGTTCAAGATGAACAAATAAGTTACCCTCCTCTCCTGGATGCCTGAGTAGGTGGGAGCCTGCATTCTATTCTTTTGACTCTTTTTGGTGGCAGGAGATAACCTACTTCTTTGGCATTCCACGCCTAAGTGGATTACATTGTGGGTGTTTACTTACTCTGCCTTGTGGAAAAGATCCCTCAGGGAAGAAGCTGAATTGGAGCAGTGCCTTGTTAGCCGTAATCATCTGGATATGAAGTGTCCCCATCCCAGGCTCATGTACTGAAGGCTTGCTCCCCAGCTGGTGGTGCAATTGAGAGGTGATTGGATCATGGGGCACTAACTCCATCAATGGGTCGATCCTTTGAGTTCAAGGTTGGATGGGCCATTAGGAGGGGGGCTGTAGTTGGGCGAAGTAGGTCACAGGGGACATGCTTTTGAAGGGTGCCTCTTGTCTCTGGACCCTTCCTCTCTCACTCTCCTTCCTCAGCTCTATGAGGTAGGCAGTTCTGCTCCACCATCCACCCCTTGCCATGATGTTCTGCCTCTGCATCAGCCCACAGCAACGGGACCTCTGAAATCATTAGCCAAAATAAATTCTTCCTCCCTCATGCGGTTTATCTCAGGCGTTTTGTCACAAGGTTGGAAAGTTGATTGACATCAACTAAGTGCATGCTTGCACAAAGCCAGGGACTAGATATGGCATTCTGTCCATGAGTGGCAGGATGTAACACTGATGTATAGTATAGCCCCATGGAAGGCAACAGTCAGAACTTCTAACTATAGTTCAAGGAAGATTTATTATTAGTTATAAAAAGCATTCATAAAACAGCATTTCCTAATGTGAGTGCCATGGAGAACTTGTTACCCAATATGGGGGGGGAGGGGGCGGTTGGAGTTCTGTGGGCTAATGTTTGGGAAATGGCATGATATTTCCCTCTTAGAAAATCACAATGTGGAGTGACTTGTTAAAGGCTCTGAGAAGTCCTGCAGTAAAGATATCTGTTGAACTTTGTTTGGTTTAGTGCCTCCGAAACATAATTTAGTTTGGAATACTTTTTTTTTTTTTTTCCAGTACTGGGGGTTGAACCCAGGGTCTCGTGCTTGCATGCTTTGCAAGTGCTGGACCACTGAGCTACACCTCCAGTCTTCTTTTTCTTTTTCTTTTTTTTGACTGTTTTGAGACAGGGTTTCACCAAATTACACAGACTGCCTATGGTCTCAAACTTGGGATCCTCCTGTCTCCGCCTCCGGAGCCACTGGGGTTACAGGCATGCCCCACTGTACCTGGCTCTAGTTTGGAATACTGTTTAAAATTGTGTAATACCAATACATATCCTAGCTAATGGTGTTGTTTGTAACAAGCTTTGAAAGTGCTGTAGTAAACTTTGAGCCTTTGGGCTAGTGGGGAGAAACTATTTTAAATTGCTCTAAGCCTAAAAAAATTATTTTCTTCCCGTCAAAACCTAGAGAAAGCTAAAAGATGCCCTCTAGTAATGCCCAGAATGCAACAATTTATTGTAGGTGCTTTTGCAGAATGAGCATTATGGACGAAATGCATCTCTGGGTTTTTGCAGTGATACTGAGTCTGTATAGAATCAATAGATAAAGAATTAGTTTGTGTTGCAGAATGATAGTACAGCCTGAACTCGGAGTAGCTGCATAAGTAGAATCTCAGGATTCTATCTATTCATTTAACAATGATTTTTTTAGTGACCTTCTAGTTTCCAGCATTGTGTTAAACTCTGAGGATACAACTCTGAAAAAGACACAGCTACTATTTTCGAGGACTAGTGAGGAAGATCTAAAAGGACACAGGCCATGAAACCTTACTGTGAGGCCTGCTGTGATCAGAGAAGACAGGGTGTTGGACACTCACAAAGGAGAAGCACCCAATCAAGCCTGTGGGATAAGAGCTAAGTTTGTGAAAATGAGGTGACAGCCAAGTGAAGGTGGGAAGGGAGAGGGGACTGGGCAGAGGGGTGGCCTGTGAAGTCCCTGGAGGAGAGCAAGCCTGGAGAGTTTAGAGACAGTGGAGTGAGTCAGATAAGATACTGACTGGAGAGAGGAGGTGCTGAGAAGGGTGTTGCTGCATCACAAAGCCCCTGACTGCTATACTGCCCAAGGGGGGCTTTTATCTCTGCCATCAGTACAAGAGACTAGTCCACCAAGATGCCAGTCTGTCAAGGACCAAAGTGACATTGGACAGCTACGGAACAGGAACTGGATTGGTGGGTGACTTAAAACCAGACAATAAAAGAATACAATAAAAGAAGAGAATGTCTTTTCCCAAATCCACCAGTCTATGGATTTTACCAGCTTCAGGTGAGAAGTCAGCAATTAGGCCAGAAGCACCCTGGAATCACACTTTTTTGGTAACTTATATAAGTGTGCAGGAACACATCTGTGTCCATATTTGTTTGGTAATTGCATGTGATTTATTACAGTTTTCATTAATGTATTTTCAGCTAATTCTCGTTTGTTCATGCATTTATTCTACAAGCATTTATTGAGCTTCTGGCAGCGCCAGGTGCTGAGGATATAAAAATGACAAAACAATTACAGTCTAGAGTGGGAGACTGACATTATTCAACTAATCACACTATTAAACTTACAATTGTGACAAGGGCCATGAAGGAGAAGTACATGGTGTTAGGAGATCACAGTCTTGAGGGTCAGGAGAGGCTTATAGAGCAGGGTGGGTTTTTGACCAACAGCGAAAGGATGGACAGGAATTAACTAGGTGCTGGCCAGGGGAGAGCAAATAGTACCTGTGAAGGTGGTGACATGAAGCATTTAAGGAACTTGAAAGTAGCCAGTGTGTCCTGAGCCTATGGAACCCAGGGGACTGGAACAATAGAGATGGAGTTGAGAGCTTCCAGACTGGATAGGGTCAGGAAGCTATGTTACGGAATTTACTTTTGCTCAAAAAGCAGTGGGAAGCCAGTGGAGAGTTTTCAGTAAGAGGTTTCATCACCAGATTTGTGTTTGGAAAACATGCTGCTGGTCACATTTATGGAGAATGTATTGGCAGGAGCTTGAGTGGATGTGGGTGTGTAGACCTGGCTGTCGAGGGACTCTGTGTTGAGGATGGTAGTGCCTTGGACTAGGTGGTAGCAATGGAACTAGAATGAAAGAAAAAAATTCAAGAGTGGTTTAGAAAATAAGCTTCACAGATATGGGATTCAGGGAGAGAGAAATAGTCTCCTAGACTGTGTGCAACCAAGGAACAGGATATTGGACTTGATTTTAGTGGAAGGGTCGTGCAATCAGTACTAGCCAGGGCTTCAAACCCATGAAAATTGGGTTCAGGTTTGTGTTTTGGCTTCATATGTTAAAATTTTGAGAGTTGGGGTTTGGTTTGGGTTCAGGTTTAAATCCTCTATGTAGATAGCCGGGCTTCAGACTGAACATGAACCCTAACCTTTTCCTGTACAAGCAAAAATTGTTCCCTGAAGCTCAACCCAGTGAAAAATTGGGTTTGGGTTCAGCTTAAAAAAATTTTTTTTTGTTTCGTTAACTATTTAAAAATTGATAAGAAATTGAAAATTTTTAATTCATCTATCTATACAAAGGATTAAAAATTTAAACCTGCACTGAAACTGAACCCTCTAAATTTTCACATATTGAACCTGTACCTGAGCTTGAATCTGAACCTGACTTTTTTCATGGATTTTAAGCCCTGCTAGTCCTACAGCTGTGAAACTGACAGGAGGGTTCTGGACTGTGATAATTTGAGAGAATTGGCCTTTAGGCAGCCCTGGATGCTATGGTGCACGTGAGGAGTCCTCTGAGGACTGGGGAGACCTAGACCTAAGGAAAGTCTTGAAGTGGCCCAGGAGGAAGTGGCTGCACTTTCAGAGGGCCTGAGAAAGATTTGCCAGCGAAGTAGGAGAAGAATCTGCAACATGAGGCATGCAAGACAAAGGGAGAGATTATAACAGGAAAGATGCTGTCTGTCATCAATGATTGCCGTGGAAACATCAAATAAGATGAGGAATAGAATGGAAATGGTTTTATAAACATGGAGGTAATCATTGGCCTTCGCTTTGATCAACGATCTGCTTAGAGAGGGAGGAAGATGCCTGAACAGAATGCATTTTGTAAAGTCAATAGTAGGGACTCCATCAGGAGTGTAATGCAGAGCCAAGCGAACTGGATGGATTCAGAATCTCTGTGGATTCATGGCCCCATGCTCAGAGTGGGATTCCAGGGAAATGTCATTCTTTATACAGTGGTATGGAACTAGCTGCTTCTTATGAGCCACATATTATGGACACACACACACATCCACTATGAAAGTATGTTTTTAAAGTACCCTGAGAGTAGGGTCATGTCTACCTTATGTATATTTCATCTTCAAGTACTTGACTGTTCAATAAACAGTTGATAAATTAGTATGCTTAAAAGTCCCTTAAATACATTAAAAATGCTGAAAATATTTCACCAAAAATTTTTTTATGTTGATGGAGTGAAAGGGAAGGATCACAAAAATTTGTTGTTCAGTGACTTACTTTTATATTCATCTTGTAGAGAATCTGAAAAAGAAATAGAAATGCCCACTTTTCCCCCAGAAGGTCGCAGCTGATTAGCTTTGGTAGATAGTGAGTGCCTTCAGAATTCCTGGTGAGATCAAATTCCTTGAATATAATTTATTTTTTGTTTAATCCTCTTGGGCAATGAGAGTAAGCATTTGTGTCAAACTCATGTTATTCCCCACTTCATTGAACTACTTTGCAAAAACAAGCATGATTTACCATAATGTTTCATGATAGTATTAATAAAGTGAGTAAAAGTTTTGCACATTCTTCAAAACCTGGCTTTCAATTTTGGGAGAAGAAAGAATATTATAGACTGCAATTTACAAAGTAGCTGGGTTAATTTTGGTTTTCAGTCACCAGAGCTATCTATTGGCTTGTATTTTGCCTACTGGTGAACAATTGTGTAAAACAATGTTGAATACTTCATGTATTTTTTTGGGGGGGGCCATTGGAGGGGTGAATCCAGGGCCTCACATATACTTTGCAAGTGCTCTACCACTGAGCTGCACCTGCAGCCCTTTTTTAAATTTTTTATCTTGAGTCAGGGTCTTACTAAGTTATGCAGGCTGCCTCTAGTCTTGAATTATGATTCTCTTGACTCTGCCTCCCACATTGCTGGGATTACAGGTGTGGGCCACAGTGCCCAGCTATTTCATGGGGGTTTAAAGGCCATTTTAATTTGACATGCCCATGGGTAGGTGGCTTTGTGGAATGCCATGTAATTTCAAAGGAAGGAGCTATACTGTCTCAATTCTAGGGCAATAGTTCTCCCACTGGGGTCCTGAGACCAGGAGCAGCAAACTTACCTGGGAACTTGCTGGGATATAAAACCTCAGGGTGTCGGCACCCACCTTCCCATCTCTGTAAACACCTGCCACAGCTATGTCACACCCTGGGGGTGTGGCCAGTTACCCTTAGTGGCTCCCTGACTGGTGATTATTCCCATTCACAGAATAGTTTCCCCCTCAAGATGATGCCCGATCATGGGGAGATATGGAGCATGGCAAAACAGTTCTCTTCTCCCATGCTGACCCACCCCCAATCAGGAAGGGCCACTGAGTCATGAAATCCCCCACATAGATCCAAGGGCTTCAAAGACTGTGAGCTTGTCCTGTGGGACTGTCAGTCTGCCTGTCATGGCTGTCTGGCTTACCTTTTGGGGTGAGGCCTCTGGTTCCCCTCCCCCACAGGGAAGCCTGGTTGGAGACATGTCCTGCTCACTCCCTCTCACTGCTCAGCTTTGTTTTATACTCTGAGACCATCTTACAACTTCCTTTGTGATTTATGTGCTTCTCTAGAATTTCTTGGGAAAAGGATGTGGCAATTCACTCCTGAAGCAATCCAGAAACAATCAGCCAGTGAAAACCCTATGAGGGTCGCTATGAGTCAGACCTGACTTGGCAGCACTGAACAACAACAATAACAGCTAGAATTTCTCTCTTTGGAATAGAGTCCACTCTTTCCCATTCTGATGGCTTTGTTTTACTGTGTCACATGGAGGCTGCCTTTAATTTTCCATTTTATGCCAGGAACTACTTTAAATTATCTCTAGATTACCTAGTATACCCAGTGCATGGTAAATGCTATGAAAATAGTTGTTAGACTATATTGTTTAGATAATAATAATAAAATGTGTATGTATTCAGGATCCAGGCATTTTCTTTTCTGAATAGTTTAAATCCATGGATATGGAACCCAAGTATTCAGAGGGCTGAATGTACTCAGAAGAATTTTGTGCAAATAAATGAACATTTTTAATCCTTTGTGTTACCTGGAACTCCAGTGTAAACTTCAGCATAGCAATATTGGTTCTCAAAGTGTCTTTAGAACACTAGCAGCAGCAGCAGCAGTATCACTTTGAAACTTTTAAAATGCAAATGATTAAGCTTCATCTCGGCCCTTCTGAATCAGAAAATCTGTGGCCAACCACCAGCTATGTGGTATTGACAGCCTTCCATGTAATTCTGAGTCTACAGCCATACCACCCTGGCCTCTGATCCTGTCTGATCTCAGAAGCTAAGCAGGGTGGTGTCTGGTTAGTACTTGGATGGGAGACTGTCTGGGAATACCAGGTGATTAAGGCTTGGGAGAAGGACCCAGCATTGCCCTCCCAAAAACCAGCCATTAGAAACCCTATGAATAGTAGAGAAGCACTGACAATAGCACCAGGCATGGCACAGTGTCTGGGAGTGTTTCATTCTGTTGTACATAGAGTTGCTATGAGTTGGACCCAACTTGATGGCACGTAACAAGAACAAGAAGTTGATTCTGAGGCACACTGAAGTTTGAGAGCCACCATCACAGGAGAAAATTAGAAGTTTCTGAAAATCAAGATATCTGCCTAAATGATCTATTAGATGATCTAATGTTCCTTCAGTTCTTTCCTTTTTCCTTACTTCAGAAAAAACATTTCAGTGTTTTAGACTTTTAGCTCCTATGAGCTCATTTCTAAGATATTGGAGAACTGAAAGGGCATTTTAATTTGAAACCTAATATTTAACTTTGCCCATTTATTTACTATTTATTTTTGTAATGCTTGCATATTTTTAAAACAAATATTTCAGTAATTCCAAAAAGGCTGTGTGTATTTTTAGAATCACCTTTATTTCCCTGGTTTTCTTCTATATTTTATTTAACTGTATTGCCCCCAATAGCACCTTAACCTGAATTTAAATGCATTTTAATTATTTGTTTCAACTTTTCACTTTCATTTTTATAGTTATTTTCTTAATACATTGTAGAAGTCTAAAGAAAATTCCTTGCTTACTCCTATTTTCTCTTAACTCATTTTCCAAATGTCAATATCTTCAGCTTTTCTTTCTTCATTTTAAACTACCTAATGAGAATATTTCTCCCCCTTTCCTCTTTCCAACCTAGAATATTTGTCATTACTTTTTGTACTGTGGGAAATGGGGTGGGATAGAGAGTATCTTCTCTTACTCATACTTAATATCGACTTTTGTCTTCAACTGTCAACACTTAAGGCAATAAATGCAAACAAATCAGGATCTCAGGAATTCACAACTTCTGGACCTAACCATCTCTGACTCTTAGTGACAACAGGAGACGTGACAACAGGAGACAACGTGTCAGTGCCCCCGATGTCCTATCTGGCTTAGGACACACAAGAGAAACACTTCCCACAAGAAACTGTTACTGATTTAAATTTGTATGACCCTTTGTAACTTCCAAATAAAATTTACCTCCCCAGTTCTATGCAGGTAGAGTCAGTTGTTTCTATGGCTGTTTTACAGATGAGATAACAAGCTAATTGAGCAACTGGGACAAAGTAATTGTGTTTGCTTGCTTGGGCTCCCATTACAAAACACTACATATTGGGTGGCTTAAACAACAGAAATTTATTTTCTCAGACTTCTTGAGCTAGAAGTTGAAGGCCAAGGTGTCGGGAGGTCTAGTTTCTTCTGAGGCTTTTCCCCTTGGCTTGCAGAGGGCCTCCTCTTGCTAGGCTCTAATAGAGGCTTTCAAAAAAATCTCTTTTCAAGCCTCCTTGCTGTCTGTTTGTGTTCAAATGTCCTATTCTTAGAGGACCCCAGTCAGATTGGATTTGGGTCTGCCCTCAAGGCCTCACTTTCACTGAGCTTCTCTGGCAGCCCTGTATCTACAGATAGTCATAGTCTGAGGTACTGAAGGTTTGGCTTTACCATATGAATTTCAGAGGAGGGCACAATTCAGGATGTAACAGATTCAGGGATGCGATGAAGAGTTCTTTTCTTTCCTACTCCTAAGTATACTAATGGTCTCAGAAGCTTCTGCACTGAAGGGATGCCATTAACAAATGGAAAGGGAGCCCATGGGGAGAAATTAACTCATCATTCCTTGCACTGATCACTAAAACAACAGTGAAAGGTAAATCCAACATCTGAGCCCAGATAGTTGAGTCGTGTCATGTGTGGAGATGTGGGTGAGTTTCATGGAGGAAACTCACAGGTGGGGATATCCAACAGGCTGTCAGCAGAGGGGAACACCAACACGTGATGTTAGGTTTGCAGGGAAGCAAAAGGTGAGCACCAGTGGCAGAGAGAAATGGGACCAAAAGTCCCACTGAATAAAGAAAATAACTCTTTAGTCATCAGCCTTCTTGTGGGTTTTGCCCATTTAAGATACTGTGACTTTGGAGTGCCCGCAACAGAATAGTTATAGACCTATCTCTCGTGATACTCTAGGGCCAGAACATGTGAAATATGATTCTTATGACTTTTACCCATTGGTTATTATCAAACCGGAGCTATTCTAGTCATCAGGTTTCTAAGTTTTCAATCTATTTTGAATTCCAAAGCATGCTGGGATAGCAATAGAAAGGGGATAAATAAGCCTTGAGTACATTTAATTGATGTTAAAAATTACTGTAAGTGACCATAAAATTTTAAAGATAATGACTCCGTAGTCAAATAGGACAAAAGCAATAAAAGAAAAATCAAGGGAAATACAAAAACAAAATAGAATAAATTTTTGCATTTCCTAACCATTCAAAGATACACATATGTACTTTAAGTTTAGCCTTCTCCCATAGTGAGAAAATGGCAGAGAATATATACTTTTTCCTTTTATTTCTCCCTCAGTACTAGGGGTTGAACCCAAGGGCTTCTCATGCTAGGCAAGTGCTCTATCACTAAGCTACATTCCCAGCACTTTCTCCAAATTTCTTCTCCTTCCTCCTCTTCCTCATCCTTTTAGCCTTTTTTTTTTTTTTGTACTAAGTCTCATGTCAGGAGAGTGTTCTATAACTGAGTTGTACCCCACCCCCTTTTTTATTTTTTATTTTGAGAGAGCGTCATGTTGCACAGGCTGCCCCTGGCCTGGAACTTGTGATCCTCCTGCCTCAGCCTCCTGAGTCACTGGGATTACAGGTATGCACTACAGCACTTGGCTTTTCCTTTTCTTTCTAAGATGAGAAAGGAGATACTGAACAACTGACAGATTTTTTTTCATCTAAAAATACCTGATTACTCTGAATTAATATGCAAGGTTCAGTCCTTTATCATCTAGACCAGAACCATACAAAAAAAAGAGTCACACATGTAATTTAAATTATAAAATAAAAAGGCAAAATTAATATCTATTACATATTTATAGCAAAATTAATATTGATCACATATTTACCCCTATAAACTACAAACGTTATCATTTTATCACACAATATAAAATTTATTGAGGTGTTTTGCATTCTTTTTTCATAGGAACTCTGAATCTGAATTGTATTTTATTCTTATAGCACATCACAGCATTGACTTGGGCTTCCATTGTAATATATTTTAATAGCCACATATGTCTGTTAGCTACTGTATTAGACAGTTTAGAGGGAAGAATCAGGTATCTCATATTAATGTAAAATATTGTGTTTATAAAATCTATTTCTATGGCTTGGAAATGTTCTTTGAGATTTTCCTAACATCTCTGCAGTTTGCCTAATTAGGAGCATCTGAGTTGCAATGTTTTACCTTGAGGGTTTTTAGAGATAGAATCTAAAACCATTTATTGACTGAAATGGCATTCATTTATGGAAGACAGGAGAATCACAGTGTTTGAACAAATGAGTTGGTTTTCTTTCTGTTTGATTTTAGAGACAGTAAAATTTCAATTTTAATTTAACATCTGTTCAGTATTTTTTTCCTTATGGCACAGAAAATATTGGCCTTTTTTTTTTTTTTTTTTTTTTTTTTTTTTTTTTTTTTTTTTTTTTTTTTTGAGACAGGGTCTCACTATCTAGCTCATGCTAGCCTGCAACTCACTGTGTGGTTCAGGCTGGTCTTGAACTAGCTATCCTCCTGCCTCAGCTTCCTGAGTGGTGAGATAACAGGCATGAGCCACCATGCAACATTGGTATTCTTTGAAGATCTAGGGAGTTAGAGCTAGAATAACTTCTCCATGTTGGATATGTTTGGGCAATTCTAACACTGCTGTAGTGTGTTGGGTGTGAGTACAGCCTCCCAGGGATGTCCTCTCTTCCTATTCAGCATGGAGGTGGTTGGGCATCTTCACAACTACAGCATATTTATTTATTACTTATTTACCAAATACACAAAGCTCACTAAGGACTAGAGGCTGTCCAGGTGCTTCATAAATGTCAGTTCACTTAATTCACATGACAGCCCTGTGACATGGGTGCTATTATCCCTATTCACAGATGAGAATTCTGAGAACAGAAGGGTTAAGTGAGCTGCCTATCATCTTATAGATTGTGACTGGCAGAATCTGGAACCAAACGCAGGCAGCCTGGCTGCACACACGTGCTCTTTACCACTCACCTCCTCTCAGTTGCTCCAAGCAACCCTGGGACAGATACCTATGCCTTATCTTCTCAAAATCTCCTGATGTCACCTTCAGAAAGAGGTCACTCAAATTATGATGTCACTGGTCCTTCAGAATGGGGGATTGAAATAGATGATTTACTTTATCAAAAATAAAATACCATATTTTCCTTATACATCTGAGTTACACATGTGAGTTTCATGAGATTTGGCTCAGTTGGTAGAGTGCTGCTCTGTGCTCTCTGAGGCCCTGGGCTAAATCCACAGCACTGCAAAAGTGAGAGAAGAACCTGGCAGCCCAGTCCCAAAACAATTCTGAAACAACCATTGAAAACCCTGTGAATAGCAGAAAAGCACTGACTTAGTGCCAGGCGTGGCACAGTGTCAGGAAGTGTTTTGTTTTGTTGTACATAGGGTCACTATGAGTTGGATCTGACTCAGTGGTACCTAACAATAACTACACACAAATATAATTTGTTACTATCAATGATTGGCCTCTGGAATCTGTTTTGTTCAGTTTGGGGGAATTCTGAATAATAATATATTTTTGTGCTGCTAAAAGACAGGACTGAGAGAATTTTCTAGGGTTTGGCCCCAGGCTGGAAGGCATTCCAGAAACAGCTAGGGAAGAGTTGCCTCCTCAAAGTAGAGTTGACCTTAATAAAGGTAATGGAGTAAAACCCCTGGGACCTCCTTTTGCTGACACGGCACAACTCAGAATGAGAAGAAACATAGTGACTGCAACATTGGGCTCAAATGTATAAAAATTGTGTGTGTGGCACAGTGATGGGTAGTATTTAATTTTGTTGTACATAGGGTCACTATGATTGGGATCTGACTCATGGCACCCTGCATCACCGTAATTGTTGCCTGAACCTGAGTGGCAGCTCTCCTTTGCAGCTGTTGAAGGCTAAGGAGACAAGTCAGGGAGCATCTTGAGGGGAAGCTGCTTCCACTGAACATATTTTTGGAAGAGGTAAGGTTGTCTGCAGGCTTGGATTTGGCTCACTTGGTGTAGTGCTACTCTGCACTTTCTGAGGATCTGGGTTCCACTCCCAGCACCACAAAAATGGGAGAAGAATGTGGCATTCCACTCCCAAGACAATCCCAAAACAGCCATTAAAAACCCTATGAGGGCATAATAGAAAAAAAGAAAGAAAACCCTATAAGGATGGCTATGAATCAGATCGAGCTCGACAGCACTTAACAACAAAGATTGTTTGCAGTTCAGTATGAGTACAATCATGGATATGCGCTAACTCAAGAAGGCAAGAATAAAAGATCTAGAAACTTCTGCAACAAAGTTAGAAGATGCAGAAACAATTTTCTCCCTTTTGTGCAAGTTTAAAAAAGACACATGTGCCAAATGTCACCCAAATATTATCTCTGCATTTGTCTAATAGAGAACATGATTATTCATTTGCAAGGATCCACTCTCATGACACACTAGCTCACATAGAGATCCAAATGCAGCCAAGTACTTTTTGCTGTTTTTACATCTGTTGGTCTAGAACAGGTTTTGGCAAGCTTTTTCAGTGAAGGACAAGATAGAAAATATTATAGGCTTTTTGGTTCACATATGGCTTTTATGGTTGCATAATCTTTATTTTCTTTTATTATACTTTAGCTCTCTGCTGAGAATCAGGTCCCAGGCTGGATTTGGCCTATGAGCTATAGTTTACTGTTTATTTTTTCTAAAAGCTGCTTATATTGATGTGTACTAATAGTGAATATAAATTTTGAAAGGGGGGATTAAAAACAGAAATTACTATATATGTATCTATGGTATCTCCTAACTTCAAGTTTTATATTAGTAGGACAATTTTGCTACATTTTAAGAAAGCAGAAGTATTTTACCAAAGTTGATAAGGTATAAATAGCTTAGATGATTATAGACATATCTTCACATATTGAATGTATATGTATATATGTACACATACATAAGTGTATATATATGAATTGATGTATATACAGATTTCCTAATCTAATACCCAATCTATTTTATAGATTATATATTGAAATGAACCAAAGTAGTTATGAAATAAAAATTTAGTGCATATTATTCGGGATTGGGGTGAGGAGGTGTTATTAGGTGCCACTGAGTCGAGTCTTGACTCATAACAATCTCCATAGGGTTTTCAATAGGTGATTATTTCTGGATTGCTTTGGGAGTGGGTTGCCATATTGTTCTCCTGTTTTTCAGGTGCTGGGGATTGAGCCTGGGTCCTTAGAGAGTGCGGAGCAGTACTCTACCAACTGTACTATATCCCAGCCCATTGTGGTGAAGAGTTTTAATAAATTACACCCCTCCCAAGTCTGAATTCAATCAGGCAAAAGGAATCTGATGAATATCAAAATGTTGGTTTGCTGCTATATAAAAATAGCTTAGGTGTGAGCTGGTGATTATTGAACCCTGGATTAGAGAGAATTGCTTACCTAGTCTTAGGCTGCACCACAACGTGGTGGTCCTTCTCAGTCCTTTGCACATGGGGCCAAGTCTTTGCTACCATGTACCAGATCCTTCCCCCATCCCAGACTTGCTTGTCATCCCAGTATAGTCAGAAGCAGGAGACTGAGCCTTTCCAGTTAGGGTACTAGCTTTATTGTCCAAAGTGGAGACCCTATAAGAAAAATTGGTGCTCCACTGGTAAAGACACAGTGGTAACTATTTCATTTACCATAACTTTATATAAAACTAAAAACCAGGTGGACATTTCAGCTATTTTTTAGTCTGAAAAGGTAAGTCCGGTTTGGCCATATGTGCGTTTTGTCCTGGTTAGTGACATTAATGTCAATCTAATGATTTATTGTGCTGCTGAAATGCTGGAAGCAATCTGAAATGTGTCACCTAGTCTGGTGGCAGCATGTTGCCTGGGGGCAGTGATGGCTGCCACCCAGCTTAGCACACCACGGGGGGCCCAATGACAGAGCCACAGTCATTGCATTTCAGCCTGTCCAGTTTTGATCTCTGGATCAGTAAACTGACTGGTGGTTGAGGGAAGGCTTATTTGGACTAACTTAAACCAAATGATAGAAGCAAAAAAGGGTTAAATTCCCCCTGGTGTCTCTCTCTCTCTCTCTCTCTCTCTCTTCCTTTTTTCTTTGTTGTTGTTTGAGACAGTCTCACTATGTAGTACAGGGCTGACCTCAAACTTGTCATCTGCCTGCCTCCCCTTCCAAAGTGCTGTGATTATAGGTTTGTGTTTCCATGCCTGGCTAAGAAGTGGTTTGTTTATTTTGATTCTGGGAATGGAAACCAGGGCCTTGCATCTAATACTTTTGAGCTATTTGTGGAGCCTATCTTCTTAAGACTCACCATCCCGTGACATAGAGAAACCCTTGATTTTTCTCTTGTACCACTCCCAGCTTTTTGTGTTAAGTTATTGTGTAATTGGAGAGTGAGGGACAAAAGGGGTGGAGCTCTCCTCTCGAAGTCATGGTATTCTCTCCAATTCTCTGCTGTGCTCCATCCACTATGTTTTCCCTACTCCTTCCTTCTACCAATATTTGATTAGTACTCAGTCTGCCACTGTGGTTGGTTCTGGTGACACAGTGGCAAACAAGAATGTGTCAGCTCACAGGTCAACAAGACAACCCAGGCATCCAAGGAGCTGAAAACTTCCTTGTAGCTTTTGTGACTTAAAGTTCATTGAGGTTATTGGATGTGGAGATTAAAAAAAAATTGTTGTATTTAATCTGGAAACAGTTCTATGTAGTATTTTGTAAGATTTGCAAATTGTTTTACATGTAAAACATTTAAAATTATGATTATAATTATTTTCTATTCAATAAGTTTCTTCTGTTAAAAACTTTTTTGAAAGAATATGGACTAGCAGTTTAGGGAATTGGCCAGGGACAGCAATCCTGTTATGATTAAAAGGTAATGACTAAACATATTCATAGTACGTAACATATCAGTACTCTCTAAGAAGGGGATATAAGCTGTCTTTCTTTCAATTTTCTTTTAGCCCTATGTCTACTTTTAATATATGAAAAATGCAATGGTTTCATTTTTTTCTTTGTAAATGTGGTTAATAAGGAAGAGAATTTTTGAATAGCAAGAAGTCTGTGTAAGAAGCCAGGAGTCAGAGATGAGATTTTTTTTAGGTCATTGAGTATGTCTGCTTGCCTAAGAGATGGTGGTGAATGGCAGCTGAGCATTTGAAGGGATAAGGGCACTTTGACTTTGGGGTTTTCTTCAGTGGTGCACTGGAGAGCCATAAAACCCAGAACCAACACTGTAACTGTCATATGAGCACAATGCAGGAAGTACTGGGGATTTGTAATTAGTTTGGCTCAAGGGATATGATTTTAGAAATCTACTTCTGTCAATTTTATTTTGCATCAAGATAATGACACTGGAAATCATTGCTACATGACGTATCCTGTCCAGCCCTCTGTGAGCAGCTTCTCCTCTCTCTGTACTTATTTCCATATCTTTGGAAAACTGTTTGGCCCATGACTGTTCTCACACTGGTAAAGAAGCAGCCTGGGACTTTTGAGCCTTTTCTCTTTTCTGTGATGCACCACTGGAATCAGTCTGCCTTGATTTACAACTTCTGATTTTACCCAAGGGAGTAAGTGGCTCATGGCTGACCACACTCCTATCGATGGGATTTTTTTTGTCTTAATATATTTAGGATAGAGGCCAGAGATACTCCATTCAAAAATAGCAGGGGGTCTGATGCTTCTGAGAGTGAAAAATTCTTTCTTGCCTTTTAATTTAAGAACATTTAAGACAACCTGGTAGTAGAAGTGGGTTTAGGAGGCCAGGGCAAGCCAAGGCTTGCCTGAAGTATTACTTGGTTGCCCAGCAGGGCTGAAATGATTTAATAAAGGACAGATGATGTAACTTAATAGACAGGGTCCAAAAGATCAATTGGTAGATTACACACACTGGCCCTGCAGCCCTCCTCCTGGAAACGACATCCTCTCTTCTCCATCCTAATAGAGAGGGTGAGGTGTCATCCAGCTGTCACATTGAAATATGCCTTTTGGTAATGACTGCAGAACAGTGATATATTTAAATGTTCTGTGAGGGAACATCTTACTCCTTTCTTCTTGATACAGTGATTGAGGACAGAGGGTGAGTTATATGCCATAAAAAAGATAAAGAAATGACAACTCCCCTGTCACATGTACTTTTAGTGCACAAAATGGTGCAGATACTTCACAAAGGAGAGCTACATTCCATAAGCCACAGAAATGAAAATATTGTGCATGTTACTGTATGTAAGTCTGAATATTGCTGAAGAGTAAACCTACAAAAATTCCTCCTTAAATGTCTGCATATCCAGTTGATATACCTATATTTATTGTTTGTGAAGAGTTTTATGATGTATTTATAAGGAGGAAAAAAGTTACAAAGTGGGATGTACATTGTACTTCTACTTTCTAAAAACTAAATTTATATAAAATCTTGGAAATATATGTATTAATATTGTTGTTTGTTAGGTGCCGTTGAGTCGGTGTCTGACTCATAGTGACCCCCATAGGGTTTTCAATGGCAGACTGTTTTGGGATTGCCTTGGGAGTGGATTGCCAGGTCCTTCTCCCATTTTTGTGGTGCTGGGAATTGAACTTGGGACTTCAGAAACTGCAGCGCAGTGCTCTACCAACTGAGCTAAATCCCAGCCCCTGTATTAATATATTAATAGTATTTCTCCCTGGATGGTGGGATTATGAGAAGTTTTATTTTCTAATTTTTCTATAAAAGAGATGTCTTATTTGTATAAGAAGTTTTAACAGAAATTCCTGGTAGATTGAGTCTACTTATGTTTCATAAATCAAAGCTTTCTTTTTGGTTTCTATCTGAAGAACAGAACTTTTGTACACAACTTTACTGAGACTTTTTTCTAAAGTTCACCATTTTTGATGGTGCTGCCTCCTTTAACAATTTGATGGCCAAAGACAATGAACAGCTAGAGCTTCTTAGAGGTTTCTCATGGCCCTAATAAGGATTTTTATTCAACTATTATTTCTTGTGAATGTTGTAACATCCTGAAGGGAGAAGACATGAGCTTGGGAATTATACCTGCTGAAGATGTTTCCACTTCTACCTGTCTAAATATGATTGAGTTCCAGTTTTTCCCCTCCCACAAATCTTTCTTCATGTCTCTAGAAAATAGGAAAGTATTTTTTTTGTCACATGGATATTTTCATTAAAAAAATTGTATGCAGGATGATTAGCTAAGGAAGATCAAAGTGCTTGCCTATTTAAATGCATGAAAATCTACTTATGTTTTCTAATCACTTGCTGGAGCAGCCTCCCTCTAAGCAGCAAGTCCATTGTCTTTCACTTGAGGTTCACCTATCCCACCCATCCATCTCCCCTTGCCCAAGAACTTCAAGGCTCATTCAGATGAATAAGAAACCATCCACTCTACAAATAGACAAGCAAAGGAAACTGGAGTCCTCCGTAAGCATTGTTTCTGGGATCCACTAAGTGTCGTCATTGAGGTTAGTTCTTGAAACTTGCAATGCCTAGTCCCTGCCCAAGACAGTGTGCCTAACCATGGCCTCCAGCAGTACTGATCTCTTAGGGCTCTCTTACAAGCTTGGCCATTACCCTCCCTCTCCCAAAACATATGACCTACCCATATGCGGTTCCTGACCAGGCCTCCCTGGCCAGGAAATCTTTGTTTTTGTCTTGATCCTGAGTCACCAGCCCAAGTATCCAGGGAATTATATTCCAAGGAACTTTTTGTCTTTCCATGCCACTGTGTCTTTGTGAGATCTTCCCTGGTTTGAGTCACCAGGTAAATTTAGTTTTGAACCTCAGAAAGCTGGGAAGCCATATTGGTCCTTCTCATGTCCTTCCGACCGATGTCTTCCATCTTCATGTGGAATTACGCAACAGGATGTTGATCAATGTGATTAGGCCACTTAGCATTGATACTGCTAATTGTCAGTAATGGAAGTTAGGTTTCTACCTTCCCACAGGGGCTGGTGGGTAGGAGCAATATCTTTCTTGATGGTGACATTTCAAAGGGATGGCTTCCAGGTCCTTGAGAGAGACATTTCTGGTTTGTAAAAGATTTACATCTCAAAGGGGCAGATAAAGAATTTATAATGATGGATTATCTAAGGTAAATACTTAGTAAGTTAAGGGAAGTCAGAGAGTTGAGGTCAGGAAAAGCCCTATCTGAAATTTAGTCAAGCTGAGGGGAAAATGAGGCTACAGTTTGTTAGTAGCAGCTTTCATAATATAATCACACAAGGTTCTGATTGATCTCTCCCCACCCACATTCTAATGGGAGTGGCTTTCTGTATAATTATACAGCTACAAATGAGTTTTGTGAGACAGGAGCTAACAGACATTTTCTCTGTGGCAAATTTTGTCACATAATGGACCATGACATAAACTTCTGTTTCAAATCTAGTAATCCTTTTTGTGGCGAGTGGATACTTCATACAGTGCTTTCAGTACAAAGAAGGTGAAGAAATTACACCTCATTTGGGGGATGCAGGGTTGCAATTTGAATGGCTCACATTTTTCTTTTTAGTGACTATTTCTTAGGTTTTCTGTTACAACTTTAAGGAACTGACACCCATATTCTTTCTAACCTCCAGGTCAGCAACAAAGAGAAAATTTATTTTCTTAAGTCATCTTGATGCCATTTTCTATTACACATAAGCTTAAAATGCATTGCAAATTGTCTTCTTTGTTCTTATTCAATGGTTAAAGGAATATATCAGGAAGCTGGTAAACTTTTTGCTTGCTATATTTTGAGAGACGTTTTAATATTCCACATAAGTATCTTAAGATCCCGGTGAGGAATTATGACCATAATTATTAGCTCTGTTTAGATCAAGACATAATAAAGAAAACTCTGTCCAATTAAGAACTCATTCTGTTGTCTCTCTCTCCCTATCAAATCACACTCTACAAACATGAATGTTCCCAAGCACCTTCATATGGGATGTAATGTGTTGTTTGTTCCGTTCATCACCAGTGAGAAGTAACTTGACATTTCCATTGCTAATAACTGCTTTGCAGAGTATATTGACACTTCAGTCAGTTCTGAGCCACATCAACAAATAACAAGTACCTGCTGGGTGAAACCCACCCACGCAGTTCTTGTTTGCAAATGATACAGGCTGTTAAGAAGCCAAGATACAGACATAAACTAGTGAAATAATGATAGACTCCTTACACGAATGTTCAAAATACCAACAGATTTCATTTTGAGGTATGTGAGTAGTTAAAAATGAACTCTGCAGACATTAATTACTGCAGGCAATGAGAGGATGGAAAGAACATGTAGAAAATGTGAGGCAGGATAGAAAAATAGGGAAATTTAAGGGAATGTGGAAGGAATAGAACCTCACCCCAGGATCTGGTTTAAGTCTCGTTGACTGAGAATCAAGAACTTTGACACAAGAAAACTACTGTAAAGACTGCCTTTATGGAGACATTATTTTGAAACATATTTCAAATGGAAATGTTAAAATAGCAACAAAACAGTCTTAGGGTCAAATGTATATCACCTTTGAGTTTAAACTTACTTTCTCCTTGGTAATTCTGTGATTCTCTGAGAATCTCAGAAACAAGATTATGGGCCATATTTGCAGTCAACATATGCCTACACAACTTCCTTGTGACTCTTATCTATAAACCTATACAACATACCTCCTGGGCCACTCTATAGTCTCATTTTACTAACGGTAAGTTCCTTAGATAGTACACCAACACATTTCTACTTAATCTTTTTAAAGCCTATAAACAATGGAACTTCTTCTTTTGACCTATTTTGGCTGATGTTTTTGCCTTACTGGGACTTCCCTTTCTTTCTTACACCTAAACAATGTACCATGTAAAGCCAACTTATAATTTCATTTACAAAAGAGGAAATTCTTTAAGACAGAAAGAATAGGTAAACTAGCTCATTGTTTTTTGTTTTTGAAATCATACTATAGCTGTTGTTAAGCTACTCAAATGATTCTCTTTCTCTTTCTAGAAGCCCACGGACATGTCTTGGATGTGTACTATGATTCTTTGCTTAAGCTCTTCTTTTGAGAAGCCCACACCTGTCTTAGATGTGCACTATTCTTTCCTAAGCATCCCGCTCTCTCTCTCTGACTCTCTGTCTATCTAAATGCCTGTGCTTAAATCTAAAGCATGTACTGTCTCTTATGGCTACTTAATAAACTCACTAATTTTGTTTCACTATGACTCCTCCTAAAATTCCTCTCTGTGTTGGGCTGAGGACTAGGCTCTACCTGAGTAGATCCTTGGGAGAATTCCTCAGCCTGCAAGCAGTGGCACTGGGCTACATACACCTGACACCACTGACGTTGACAATATGGACCTTAAGTTTCTCCCTCTTTGTTGTTTTCTTCTATTCCTTTTGCTCAGTGCATACATCCTTAATTTTTTCACATGCATGTGCCTCTTTCCTGCTTTCCTATGTGCATTGTTTACTGCAGATAAAAGACCGATTCTTAACTCTCTAAATTTACCATCACATGTAACCTTCCTGCCTGCATACAAGCTTTCTTCTAACAAAATACCTTTATTTCAGTTCTTTCCCCACCTTTCTCCATGGTGTTTCTCATCATCTGTTCCAGAAAGTTTACTTAGAACTCCTTGTTTCCTCTGATTTCTCCACTAGTCATGGGGGGGAAAGAGGTACTGGGTGGGCGTTGTTGGACACACCTGAGTTCAAATCTTTGCTCTTTTGGGTTCCAACTGTATAACACATCTCTTAATATTTCAGAGAAACAGTTTCTTCCTCTTAAAAATGCCATCTATACTTAATTTTTTAATATCAGAAGAATTATGGATGTGTGTTGGAAGCAAAAACCTAAAAGAAAGCATGGATTTTTGTCTTTGCCCACTGGTATATTCATGCTTAGAATTATATCTGGCACATGTTAGGTTGTTTTCTAGAGCCTCCAAATAGAAGTTTTAAATATTTTGACTAGAGTTTATAGTTGATACCTGGAGTAAAACTCTGATAGGTGCTACTCTACCATTAGAAGAACTGGAAATCTCTTGAGCACATTGATTTTCTTGCTTTTACTTTAGAAAACTTTAAAATTTACACACAATAAAATGGCCTATTTTGGGAGTATATAGTTCTGAGTTCCTTCACATGTATAATTCCTTGTTTAATAATTATTTGGCGAGTGAATAAATAAGGCAGTTAATACTTGACACAGAGCTGTCTCTCAGTATATATGGATATATATATATATATATATATATATATATATATATATATATATATATATATATATAGATATATATATGGATATATATATATATATATATATATGGATATATATATATGGATATATACACTTACATGGGCTGGGGTTTGGCTCAGTTGGTAGAGCACTGCTTTATGCTCTCTCAGGACCTGGGTTCGATCTCCAGCACAGCAAAAATGGAAGAAGGACCTGGCAGCTCATTTCCAAAACAATCAGCTGTCAAAAACTCTATGAATAAATACATAGGGTTGCTATGAGTTGGACCAGACTTAATGACACCTAACAACCACATACACTTATTTGTCTGCATTAGGACTAGAGTTGGAGCCACTCTTTCCTGTCCTCTGTATACACACACATACACACACATATATTTTAGAAGCATATATCTCACTAAATCAGTGCCACTACTAGACACTGGGGGAATCTTGCCCTGGACTATGTGCTTTAGGCTTGCTGTTCACTATGTGGTGTATTGACAGGTATGCTGGGTGTGCCATTAGAAATGAAAATTCTCAGGTCTCACCCCAGACCTACTAAAGCCTCTTCTCTGGGAGTGGGGCCCAGGAATCTGTGTTCTAATATGCTGTTGAGCTGGTGCTCAAGCATTAGTGTTTGCCCAGCAATGCTTTAGAGGGCCTTGCTCTATCTTTTCATGGGGTATCTCCATTGCTGGACCTGCTTCAAACTCAGTCTTAATATTCTCCATCATGAGAGTATTCCAAGAATCTGAGAGATTTCTTCCTTAGTTTCATCAAGCTCTAGCTGCTTGAAGGGGCTGTAGGTAGAGGCTGGACATGCAAGGGTATCCACACACATGTATGCCAGGCCCCTTGTCAGGCAGCATGGAGCTGGGGAGGGAAGGGCAGGGCAGTGAGCCATAGGCTGGAGTCTAGTTTTTCTGTTTTTGCTAGTTCTAAATTTGAACCTGACTTCTGGGCAATTTTTAAGTGCTATTTATTGAGATTGTAGGAGAGAAGAGATTTTATTTAATTCTTTGCTATCTTGATTTATATCGTTTAGATATGCAAATATGTGGTATACAGGCCTCTATTTATACCTTCAGGCCCAGGCCTGAAAATGTTAAGGTTGAACCTGTCCCTAATTCTTAATATTGGTTTCCTTTCTGTGTCTTCCATTGGGCTGGGAACTGCGCTCCATTGCTTTGGGAACTTCTTGGTATGTGTGTTGAATGGTGAGTAAATGAATGAATGCCTTCATGAAGATTGAGACTATCAGGGAAAACTGAGGGAGATTTTGGGACCATATGATGGTTTGCTGGGCACAGCCAGTGAGATCTCACTGCATGGGCTCACTGTCCTTGAGTAGGAGAAGCTTTCTACTATTGTCATGTAAATTGTTGGAGTTAGGGACCATTAAGAAGGTATAATATCAACATGAATTGATTCCTTAAACCAAACAAAACTAAGTGATCTTTATAGTCCATACAAGATGGATCTTAGAGACTGAATGTATCCTTCTAAGATTCATGTGTTGAAGTCCCAATCCCCAATGAGAAGGTACTTGGAAACAGCCTCTAAGGACATTATTATGGTTGAATGAGATGATGAGGATGGGGCCGTGGTCTAATAAGATTGGCGAAGAAATACCAGAGTTCTCTCTTACCTCTGTCCCTTTTCTGCTCAGGCAATGTCTGTGTCTATGTTCTTGTTAGGTGCTGTCCGGTAGTGTCTGACCCATAGCAACCCCATGTACAACAGAGCAAAACGTTCCCTGACACTCTGCTCTCCCTGGCACTCTGTCAGTGCTTCTCTGCTATTAACAAGTTTTTGAATGGCTGATTGTTTCAGGAGTAGGTTGCCAGGTCTTTCGCTCATTTTTGTGGTGCTGGGGATTGAACCCGGGGCCTCAGAGAGTGCAGAGCAGCACTCTACCAACTGAACTAAACCCCAGCCACATCTATCTCTACAATCTTTTTCTAATTTTCTGTGGGTACAATACACTGTGAGAAGGTAGCTATCTATAAGCCAGGAAGAGAGCCCTCCCTGGACACTGACCATGCTTAAAGCTCAGTCTTGAGTTTTTTAGCCTCCAGAATTCTGAGAAAATGAATCTCTGTTGTTTAAACCATCTAATCTGTGGTATTTTGTCATGGCAGCCCAACCTGACTAATACAATGGGAAAGAGAACCAAATGCCATAGATTAATTAGATGTAATAAAAACAGCTGTCAAAGTAGTCTGAAACCTTGGCTTCTTACAATTAAGTGTTTAATACAAACTAATTAAATTAGCAGTTCCCAGGTGTTAGCTTTATAGACAGTATAAATTATGCATCAAGACGGGAAGCTCTGTCCATCATAAGGCTTCGTTTTGGTGGTTCTTCTCATTTTATGTGTGATATTTGGTTCTGGTATTATTGTAATGCCTCATGTCAGATATTTCATAGAGTAGTAGCATAATTGAGCAACTGCATGTGGATGTTGAATATTTAAATAGCTTTATATTTTTATTTTTTCCCCTCTCTTTGAAATGCTTCTTTTACTAACAAAGTCCACATCCCACAGGCATTCTCAGATCTTGCTGGCTTGGTATCATGGAAAGCTGGAAAACAAAAGCTTTATAAATATAAGATGTATTATTAATGCCTGCTGCTGTGAAATGTTGATAATAAATAGGAGCGGATGGCACCCACTGCAATTTCTCACTCAATTCTTATGGTTAAGGAAGAGCATAGTTTCCTAGCAGAGTGAAAACAGGTTGTCTTGGTTTCTGCTCTTCTTGCCAATGCAGGGTCATGACTTCATTGTCTTTTGCTAGTGGTGGTGTAATGCATTTATTTGGAATGCTATTCAATTGTCATTTCAAAGGGACACCTGGCATTTGGAGTGTTCTTGAGTGGTCATTGATTTTTTTCTCTCTTAACATTTTATCTGATTCTCAATAAAGTTCATAGTTTGTAAGACTCAGCCAACCCAACAACATTTATTAAGAATCTGCTTTGTGTGCGAGACCCTGGGCCAAGCTAGGAAGATATTGTTGAAGCAGGATTAAGTCTGTCCTGGTACACAGAGAATGTAGATTTCAACCAGGAAACTAGGGTACATGCAAAATCACAGTGGATCACAATAGCCATGTATGCTGAGTACAAGTTGAACTGTGCAAAGCAGGCAATGATTTCAGGATGGTATTACTTCCAGCTGAGGAAATAAGGGGCTACGCAGGAGATGCAACCAGCACTACTCCAATGTTTCTTTGAGTCATGATTTTCATCCTGTAGTGACCCTGGATCATGTGATATAGAAAGTATTCTATATCACAACCATGCACATATATTGGAGTGAATCACTGAAGCTGAAGTTCAACAAAATCATACTTAGCCTTTCTATTCTGTTTTATTCCTTTAAAAATATTTCATGAAAATACTCTATTTTAGAAAAAACAATGTTTGCTGTGGACTTACTGAATTGTAAAATACCCAACTAATTGGTTAACAACCTGCATTAGTCTGTGCTCTTTGGAGAAACAAAACCATTAGGAGTGTGAGCATATGTGTGTGTGTGTGTACTCAGGTGAGCTGATGATATAGTTTCCATCTGAGTCCAAAGGACTGAGGTCCAAGAGTGCTGATTATGTAAGTTCCTGTTTGAGTGTGTGACAGAAGACTGATGTCCTATCTTGAAGACAGGCAGAGAACGAATTTTTTTCTACTTAACCCTTTATTTTGTTCATACCTTCAATGGACTGGATGGGGCCCATCTACATTGGGAAGGGCCATTTTCTTCAGTCTATCTTTTGATTCAAATGTTAATCTGGTCCAGAAACATCCTCATAGATATACCCAGAAATAAGGCTTTACCATATACCTGGGCACTCTGTGGCCCAGTCAAGTTGACACATAAAATTAACCATCACATACACACCCTGAAAAACACAGTACTAAAGGTCTGACTTAAAATTCTGCAGCTACTTCCTAATGTGGCACCTGCCCTACTCTCTTCTCCGCAGCCTCAAAAAGTTCATGAAGTCAGTGGAATAGCTAGTGTACTTCTTGGTGTTTGTGTTGTATAGGTAGTTTTACAGCAAATTGAGGACTCCTTTCTCTTCCATTCCCCAATAGGCTGTGTGAATGGAGCATTAAAGTAGTGGAGAATAGGGGAACCCTTTGCTATGCTGACCCATATCCACTTAGTTGTTTTTTGATAAGGTACAATTGCTGTTCAGAGAAGGGGGTGTATAGAGATAAGTTTGGGATGTGAGAGAAGGATTTTAATATTTCCATATCCTTGAGGGATTTTTTCAAAGAGATTAAAGTGATTGTTCTTAGAGTTACTTGAATATTAATATATCTTTAGGAAACTTCTTTCTGGGCAAACTTATCTGATGGCAGTTGCTCCTTAGGCTGTCTTCTGTTATTTTGCTGGAATAATGTTTCATTAAATGTTATCATTTGTTCATTCACTTAAACATGCACAGAGGATCTTCTGTATTGTAGGCCTTCTGCTTTGTTCTTGGATATCATGCTTTAATACTTGAAAGCTTCAAAGTATTGAGGGGCAAAAGACAAAAATATAAAAGCATTCCATGGAAGTGATCTGTTGAAATTTACACAGGGAGTTGGGGGCCACAAAAGACGCAACCCCCAACTTGCAGGGTTTTTTGGAGGTAGTAATGCTATTGAAGTGCCAGGCAAAGAGGCTGAACTTTCCATAAGGAGGGAAATGGATGTGTGAAACACCAGAGATGTTTCGTGCCTAGAGCAAGAAGGCATAAGAAGCTTAGAATGGGAGAGGAGACAAGAGGAGAAATATGCAGAGGTGAGATGATTAAGGAGGTTTATGCCACACCAAGGAGTTTGGGCTTTATCCATAGAGGACTAGGAGGAGATACATTTTATCAGTGAAGGTTCTCCAGAGAACCAGAACCAATAAAATTGTATAGATATACTGGTATCTGAACATGAAGACTCAAGAACCAAGAGCATCAATGTCTGAAGAAAGGGGGCAATGATGTCCTAGCTTAAGGAGACAGAGAATTCATTAGTCTTCTGCCTTCTTGTTCTGTCTGGCCTTCAGTGGGCTGGATGATGCCTGCCATCATTGATGAGGGTGTTCTTCTTTACCCAGTATACTGATCCAAATGCCAATCTTTTGTAGAAAGGTCCTCACAGAAACATCCAGACGTAATGTTTCACCAGCTGTTTGGATGTCCCTTAGTCCAGTAAGTTGACACATAACTTAAACATTCTTGTTGTTATTAGGTGCTGTTGAGCTGTCGAGTTGGGTCCAACTCAGTGACCCCATATACAATAGAATGAAACACTCCTGACACTGTGCCATGCCTGGAACTATGTCCATACTTTTCTGCTATTCATAGGGTTTCAATGGCTGATTGTTTCGGGATTACTTTGGGAGTAGATTGCCATGTCTTTCCCATTTCTGCAGTGCTAGAGATTGAACCCAGGGCCTCAGCACAGAGTAAGCAGTCTACCAACAGAGCTAAACCTCAGCCCCAATTTAAACATTATTTGCGTTTAAGGATTTTTTTAGTAGAAGGGTGATACAATAAGAATGCACATTTTGGAAAGCTCACTCTATAATTACTCTATAAATAGTGTATTTGTAAGAAATTTAATTGTTACAGAACCCAAAGTTCTGATATACAGACCAACACTTTTAGAGTGGGGAAAGAGGGTATAGAATGTAATCATTGTTTCTCAAATTGGAATGTGCATCAAAATCATGTGGAGGGCTTGTTAAAACACAGGCTGCTTGGATCTACCCACAGAGCTTCTGGGTCAGTAGGTCTGGGATGAGGCCTCAGAATTTGCATTTCTAACAAATTTCCAGGTGATGTTGCTGGTGGTTCCACACTTTGAATGCTGTGGCCCTCAAAAATGTCCATGTCCTCTTCCTTGGAGCCTGTGTGTTATTTTAGCTGGCAGAAGGGAATTAAGGTTCCAGAAGGAATTAACTTATAATTATTTTATTAATTTGTAATTCAATAAATTGAAGATGCTAATGAGCTGAAAATAGGACATTATCCTGGATTATCCAGGTAGGCCCAATGTAATCACAAAGGTCTCTAAAATTAGAAGAAGGAGGCAAGACAGAATTAGAGGAAGATGGAACCACTGAAGAATACACTACTAGCATGGAAGGTAGAGGAAGAGGGCCTGGGGCCCAGGAAGCAAGCAGCCCCTAGAAGCTGAAAAAAGAAAGAACACAGATTCTCTTCTAGATAAAGGAACACAGGCCTCCTGACACTTTGGCATTAGCTCACTAGGACATATATCAGAGTCCTAACAGAACTATAAGATAAACTCATATTGTTTTAAGCCCTACTTTTGTGGTAGTTTGTTACAGCAGCAAGAGGATACTAATACAAATGTCTTTAGGTATGCAGTAGGTACTGGGAGCATGAAGCTAAAAACCAACCTGGTCAATGACCACAAGCTTCTATATTTTTTGGATCTTCTTCCAGCTTAGGATCAACCAGAGAAGGCCAAATATGCTTCCTAAACCTTGTGTCTGGCTTCCCCATGTCAACAACCATTAATCAGAGCATATCTGAACACCCCCTCTTTTTTTTAACTATGAAACTTTTCTACTCTCATTGAATCTCTGTCAATCATAAGGGGTGGTGGCTGATTCCCTTGCAAGTGCTGAATAAATAGCCTCTATTCTCATTTGGGTGACATTTATTTCCACAAGAGGTAGAACTCTCCCCACCCCTTTTCTTAGTCACTGATTATTCTAAAGCAGTGGCTCTCAACTGAAACATTTGGTGATACTGGAAGACATTTTGGTTGTCACAACCAGTGGATGCTACTGGCATCTAGTAATTAGAGGATAGGTTTGCTGCTAAATACCCTGAAATGTACACAACAGCCATCTGGATTAAAATGCTCCTAGTGCTGAGGTTTAGCAATCCTGCCTAATGAATAGGAATTTATGGCCCCTATACAGTGGATAGCAGAGGCTATGTCTTTGTAAGTGGATAGGGAAGAAATACTAAAATAACACAGAGGCACTCAGCAACCTATCTACAACCATTCTGACTAGGCTCAGTCTCTGAGCAAGAATAGTTCTTGCTTCTGTTTCCAAAACAGAATCTGACATCCTTTGCCCTAACCAAGCAGCAAAGCATAGCATTTTATTTTATGCCTCTGCCTAGTAACTCCTAGACATGTATAGCATATGTAAAGAAAGGCTGTTTTATCTTTACATGTGCATGAGACATGACTATCATAAGAAATTTCCAGTATGTATGAAATTTCCAGTATGTATTATAGAAATGTCTCTTTACTTGATAGGTATGTCGCACACACACATACACACACATGTGCCCACATATGCATGAATTGGTATTTGGCTGATTCAGTGTGTAAAACAACTCCCCTGTTTCTCTTCCTCTACCCTTGCCACAGTCAAATGGGGCTATGTTTGGTTTGAGCTTTATGTATTTGAGATACTGTCATCTCCGGATCTTCCAATCTGATTTGGAATTCAAGCTATCGAAGCCTCCACATTCTTATGCATTTAAAACAGAGCTGTAGTTTGAGATTTCTTCCATAGATTGACCTCTAGTGTTTCTGATTGACAAGCTCAGGAAGAAAGAGGCAAGGGAAGATGTTAGCTATAGAGAGGCACATTCTCAATTCTTTTGCTTTGTCATTTTGCAAGCTTACAGGGCAATTAAACAATTTCATTGAAAAAGGAGAATGTTTCCATGGTATCAAGAGGCATGTATATGCTGCCATATTAGGATTTCAAGTTATTTTTAATCTTTAAATACTTTAATTTTTTCTTTGAATTGGTAAAGCCCTTAAATTTTCTTTCCTTTTTTTCTTTCAATGTGATTTTCTGCAGTGTTTTCTGAGATTGAGGTACTAATTGAAACAGAACTGCCTCTTTTCTTTGGGAAGAAATAAGATCACCTTTGGAGCCTTAGTTTGCTGCAAGATTTGATTAACAGATCCATACAAGTCATTTTATCAGCTCACTTTCAATGCATGCACCAATACACAAGAGGCCACTAATTTATCACCAGAGACACGAACTAGGAGGGATTTTATCTATAGTGTATGTAAGATATGCTTTCAAGGATTCAAAATATTTCCAAGAACATATTTCATTCTAGCATTTTTTTTCCTCACAGCATCACTGAGATATTTGGTGTTGATGATAAGATGGGTGACATTTTGCCCTACATGACAGTTTTCTACAAGTGTCAAGAGAATTAAAAAATGCCCAGTTTCATTTAAAGAACCTATTAACTACTTGAAGCAACAAGTAATACTCTGGTTATTTAGAGAGCCCTTTCTGGTGTGTTTTCTGGCTTGTAGTCATTAAAAATGAGGAAAAAGAACATGTGGTGTGACTGTTAAATTAGGTCAGAATGAAATCTTTCTTATTAAAGTAGACCAGGAATCACAATAATAAAAACAAGAACATTTCCCTTCATCTTATGAAGGATGTGAAAATGTGTGCAGAAATGCTTTCTTTTCTCTTCCCTTTTTTTGATTTATTATAAAGTGTCTATGCTTAGGAGGATTTGGAATCTTATTTAAAAAGAAAAAAATGAATACACTGGACATAGAAATGTGTGCCTGCGTTTTATTAGGGGCAGATGAGCTAGCATGTCCTCCTCTGGGGCTCATTTATGCATTGTTATTAATGTTTAATCTGTGACTTAAATCACAGCATTCTTTATAAGATGCCCATTGATTAGATATATATTAGTGACTCTGACACCTCAGGCTTTTCATGTACTCAGCACTCTGAAGTGGTGCTCCTGAAAAAGCCCATGTTTTCAAGGACAAAGGTAGTGTCCCAGCCATGCTATCTGTTAAGAGCATCTCAGAAGTGGAGTGCCTTTTAATGCAGAAATCTTATATACCACCAATAGCAATTTCTCATTTCCATTTTGAGACTGGCTGTGGAGCTGCTTTGTGACCTGCTCTGGCCGCTCAACCTCTGAAACCTCTGTCATCGTAGTTCCACATGGGAATGGCAATTAGAATTGCTTGGTAGCATGACTGTGGACAGCTGGTCTAGGTGAGGGAAAAATCCAGCTCTGTAGTATAAAAAATGTTCTGTTTTTGGCTACCTCCTGCGTTAAAAAAATCATACATTGCAAAAAGTGCTGAAAAGCTGCCAGTCTATATCATGGTGGAACATTGGTAAGTTTGATTGCTGTGATTAATAACTTGTGAATTAGAATGAAAGTATTGGTATAAATTGGACTTGCAGCTAGGATGATTGTTCTAGGTAAACTCTGCATTGTCTGGTATTGCATTTTGGTAATATAACATTAGACCTTCAGCTGCAATTGCATAAAGCTGCAATTGCACAATGCAAACTCCAGACCCTCTGTATATCTAATGATATTCATTCAACTAGTGTTGAGGGCCCCTTAAATATTAGTGCTCTAGCCAAGGGCTGGAGATACTACTAAAAATAAGATAAGGTCCCTGCATTTAGGATTATAAAGCTTAGACTCTACTAGATGGAAGAACACTGACAAGAGAAGAGGTAATTAAACTGTACTGCTCATACGGTTGGGGGCTGGAATTTAGCTCAGTTGGTAGAGTGCTGCTCTGCAGTCTCTGAGGTCCCAAGTTCAATTCCCAGCACATCAAAAATAGGAGAAGGACATGGCAATCCACTCCTGAGGCAATCCCAAAACAATCAGCCATTAAAAACCCTATGAGGGGTTGCTATGACACGACTCGTTGGCACCTGACAACAATTCATATAGTTGGGCTGGGGCCTAGCTCAGTTGGCAGAATGCTGCTCTGCACTCTCTGAGGACTCAGGTTCCATCCCCAGCACTGCAAAAATGGGAGAAGGACATGGCAATCCATTCCTGAAGCAATCCTGAAACTATCAGCTTATGAAAACCCTATAAAGGTTGCTATGAGTCAGACCTGACTCAAGGGCACCTGCCAACAACCAAATTAATATAGTTAGCCTATTTTGACTGGTTTAGAGTGAGGACTTACTGCAAGTCTATTGCAGTTTGCAATAGGAATTCCTCCTAGGGAATGAATATTTAATTTCTATCTTAGTACATTAAGGCTGCTGTAACAAAATATCATAAACTAGATAGCTTATGGAAATTAGAAACTCATTTCTTATATTTCTGGAGGCTGAGAAGTCTAAGATCACGGGGCTGGCAGATTCAGTGTCTGGTTTATAGGAGGCCATCTTCTCTGTAATTTCACATGGAGAGAGGGGAGAGGAATTTCTTTGGAGTCTTATTGGTGAGGACTCCACCTTGATAATCTAATTACCTCCCACAGACCCATCTCCAAATGCTATCACATTGGGGAGTTAGGCTTCAACATGTGAATTTTGAGGCAACAAATTCAGTTTCTCATAGTTCCTCTTCCAGTTGCTTTAGGAACACATAAAAGGGATGATCTAGCACAGCCTGGGGGCCTGCATTCTTTGGATAAGTTAGTATCTCTGCTAGATCCTAGAGGGAGGTTGGTGTTAGTGGTAAAAGGATTGGGGTTTTAAGGAGCAGGGTATAGAGGCAAATATCTGGAAGATTTGTGGCTGCTTTTTGGGGGATGTGTTCATATTGTGTATTTTCCATAATGGGAACATGACATGGGGTTGGGAATCATGTTTATTGGTTTACATTCACAGAGACTCTTTTGGGAATATCCCAAATGCATGTGACATGCATGAACTCTGGATTTGGATTGGCACACAGAAAGATGCAGAGCATCACATCTGGTCAGATAAGTCCCTCTTTACTGTGGACTGGGAAAGAACCAGGAGTACTGTTCATTACATCCTACTTTGGAAGAAGATATATATATATATATATATATATATGAATATATGATATATATATATATATATATGAATATATGATGAGGAATCAAGGAATCTGAGAAATGTCAACAATGTTTTCCTTTGTTCTCATAGTCCTATTCAGAGAAGGCAGTGATTGTTTTTTCCCTTCACAATTACATTTTACTTTCCCATAAAGAAAGATGATGCTGAATCTGGGTGTTGTAATGTCTCCAACCTGATATTTTGTGTATGGCATTTACCACCTTTTTCAGCTCCCGGATATTATGCCAGGAGCCAGTGGGTTAGTTTCTGGTCAGCAGTCAGCACTTTCTGGGTTTTGAGTTCTGCAGTTGATGGGCACAGAAGCATCAGTGTTTCCATAAGGGCCCAGTGCTCTCTCTTCATGGGAGAGGCAATAAAGCTGGTTGAGACAGCCTTGGCAAGGTATTTCCAAGGTATTGGAGGTTTAGGTCCCACCCAGGTGCATTTATTTGATTGGCTACCATTTTATCTCCGTGCCTTAGCTCACTTCTCCTCTTATTAAAATCAGTCCACTCATATCTACCCCATCCTCTTTACAGAACTATTAAGGTCCAGTGGGATGATGATTTATAATACTGCAAAAATGTCAACAGCAATTAGCATTAGGATTTACACTTGAGTCAGTCTTAGTGCTTTTGGGCTGCAATAAGCAATAACAAAGGTGCCACAGACTGGCTGGCTTATACATAGCAGAAACTTATTTCTCACAGTTCTGGAGGCTAGGAAGTCCAAGATTCAGGTGCTTGTAATTCCTTTTGGTGAGAGGCTGTTTCCTTATAGATGGTTGTCTTATCACTGTAACATTACATAGAAGAATGGGCATGACATGTCTCTGGGGATTTTTTTTTTTTTAAATTAGGGCACCAATCTCATTTATGAGTACTCTGACCTTAGGATCTAATCACCTCCTGAAGACTCCAGCTCCTAATTTCATCACCTTGAGGGTTAAGTTTTCAATATATGAATTAGAAGGACATAAACATTTAGACCAAAGCTATCATATTATATTGTGACACCAAGTGCTACAATTACTTAAATAATTTACCCATTATTTTTTACAGACCATTGATTATAAAAAGATTGTAAATCTAAATCATGCATTTAAAAATTACCACTCTTTAATAAAAAAACTTTTCAAAATGCATGACACTTTACATGACTGTTAAAACTTAGATGACACTGAGCATAATAGTCTCGGTAGGATTTTTTTTTTAATCAAGCGCCATATAGTAAATGTTTTTATAGTTTGTTGTAACCATTACTCAATTCTGATGTCATAGCACAAAAGCAATCACAGACAATTTAACTAATGAATGGCTGTATGCCAATAAAATTATATTGACACAGACAGGAATTAAGCAGAATTTGTCTCATGGGCCATACCTAGATTGCCAAATCCTGCCTTAGCATAATTTCAAAGAGGTGGGAAATCAACCCAACTATGTTTCCCAGGAGAAAGTGGTTTGGAATATTTGTGAAGGACAATGGTCAACTGCTTGAGTATAACCATGAGGTAAGCCTAGGAAGCTGGTTGTATTTAACCAGATCTGGAGTTTTTGTATGTGAGTAGAATGTAAGGAGTATAATGGATGGAATCAGGCGATCAATGGTGTTTTTAAGGAAGTCATTATTTAGATCCTCAGCTTGGCTAGAAAAAAATGTGAGGATGTAAGGGAGAGGAAGATAGTGAACACTAAACATCAATGGATTGGTTTTGATGAAGTCAAGAAATTTTGAAATGGGAATATAGTTTGAGTATGCCAGAAGGATAAGTGATGAAGATCTTGAAATTTTAGAGGTGGGTCAATTATTGTTATGGGGTTGGAGGTAGAAGTTGAGGGGAGAAGCTCAAATAGCAGAGAAGCCAGCAAGTTGAATGCCTCATCCAGGTAGAGATTGAAGTTATCAAGAATGGTGATAGGTGTAGCAGTAAAGAGAAAGACATAAACTAGGTGGTAAAACCATTGGTAAATAAAAGAGAGTTCTTGGAAGGTAGATCTATAGGAGCAGTAAGAAAGGCTGAAGAACTTAGGAACTTCAAGATCATTGAGTTTTTTGTTTTTTAGTTGAATACAATTTAATCTCATCTCTAAAGATATGTATCTTGAAGTCATAGGAGAAAAGTAGCTATGTAACTCCTATGGGAATTTATTTTCAATTTTTAAAATTAAAAATTAACTGGTACATAAAAATTGTATACATTTGTATGGTACCATGTGATGTCTTGATACATGAATATGTTGTATAATACTGAAATCAGCATAAACACATCTATTGCCTCAAACAATGGGCACATATTTATACTGAAAACATTCAAAATCTTTTCTTCCAGTTTTTCTAAAAGAACAATACAGTACATTATCACCTATAGTCTTTCTATTATGCATTAGAACACTAGACTTCTTTCTCCCATCTAACTATAACTTAGTATACACTGATCAACTTTTCTTCACCACTCCTCCTTCCCCTCTACTTTCACAGCCTCTGGCAACCATTGTAACTTCTATGAGATCAACTTTTTTGTATTCCTTGACAATTACATTTTACTTTCCCATAAAGAAAGATGATGCTGAATCTGGGTGTTGTAATGTCTCCAACGTAATATTTTGCATATGGCATTTACCACCTTTTCTCTATAATCTCACATATGAGTGAGATTATATGTTACTTGTTTTTCTGTGCCTAGGTTATTTTATTTAACAATGATCTTCAGTTCTATCCATGCTGTTGCAAATGACAGGATTTCATTACTTTTTATGTGAATAGAATTTCATTATGTATACATAGAACATTTTCTATATCTGTTCATCAGCTGATGGACACTTCAGTCTTTTCCATTCTTCACTATTGTGGATTGTGCTGCAAGAAACATGGGAGTGCAGATGTCTCCTTGATATCTTTGGATACAGATACAAGTAGTGGAGTTGTTAGATCTTCTGGTGGTTCTATTTTTAATTTTTTGAGGATTCTCCATATTCTTCCACAATGGTTGTACTAATTTACATTCCCATCAATAGTGTTAAAGGCTCCACTCTTTTCTCCACATCCTTGCCAGCACATATTATCTTTTGTGTTTTTGATAGTAGCCATTTTAACTGGAGTGAGGTGATATCTCATTGTGGTTTTGATTTGTGTTTTTCTAACAGTTAGTGATACTAAACATTTTTTCATGTACCTATTGGCCATTTGTATGTCTTTTTTCAGAAATGTCTGTTTAGACCTACTGCTTATTTTTAAATCTGTCTCATTCAGCTTCTACTTGTTCAGCTGTGATTTTCAGATCCCACATGCACAATCATTCATTTCTGTACTTGCTCCTCCAGTTTCTTCAGAGATCATCTAGGATTCAGCAATCTCCTGAGCTAATTTCCTTAAACCTTAGTTTCCTCACTTATAAAATATAAATAACAAACCACACTTCACGGCCTGGTGTGGGGATTAAATGAAAGGATTCATATGGGTAAATCATTTAGCTTTTAATGTCTACCACACAGTAAGTCCTCAGTAAGTGTTAACTATTGTTATTGTAGCTGATTGTTCTAGAACCTGGTTTATCCAAACCAGCAACAACAAAGAGTTATTGAGAGCACTCATTCTCAAGTTGTAGTCCCTGGACCAGGAACATCAGGAGAGAAATTCTTCAGCCTCATCACTGTGCTACTAGACTGGAAACTCTTGGGGTGGGGCTCAACTATTTGCATTTTTAACAATCCCTCTGGATGATTTTGAGGCACTAAAGATTGAGAAGATTGCTTTTGAGCAACTAAGGTATCTCTCTTTCTCATATCTTTACTAATTTTAACAACGTTTATTCTTATCTTTCTGGGAAAAAAAATCCTTAATAGTCAGTTTAATTTCTTAAATTAATAATAAAAGCAGAAAATGTCCTCCAAGCCATTGAACATTGGTGTCTTCATCTGCTTCTGGGAAATATCAGAGTGTCAAAGACAGTGTATGTTACCCTGGGATCTGACACCAAGTACTAATGCTACGCACTGACCCTTGTGGTTTACCTTGCTTTCACCAGACCACAGAGTGTATTTAATAGGCCAATGACCTTGTGTTCTAAATGCCTGCAGTGATAGGGTGCTGGCAGCTTTACAGCTCTAACCTGTCACTGCAAAAGGAATGGTCAGATGGAACCTTTTTGCTGTTTGGAATGGAGGTATTGGTTTAAAAAGCAGCTCTACCCTTGGAACCATCTTCTTAAATTTCTTGGTGGATGGCTCACAGCCTAGAGCCCAGATTCAGAATGGCTTATCTGTGATTTCTCTGGGTTGATGGCCCATTTGTATTGTCTTTTAATTTAATTTAATTTAATTTGCATATAGTATAATGAGATTCATTGTGGGATTTTCATGCAATTGCTTCATGTACTTTATACTTGTTCTTTCCCACTTTACCCCTTTATGTTGCCCACCTCCTAGCAATCTCCTCCTCCTCTTCCAGTTCTCCCTTCCACTAATCCCCTCCCCTTCCAAATAAATCCCCTTATATTTTTCAATCTTAGATACATATAATTATATATATATGCATATATACATACATACATAATTATTTTTTCTTTTAAGCTAGATCTGGCTTCTGCATATGAGTGAAAACATGGAGTATTTCTCTTTCTGAGCCTGGATGATTTACAGATCTATCCATTTTCCTGCAAATGCTGTAAATTCATTCTTCTTTTCTGCTTAATCATATATATATTTTAAAAATCTATTCATCTGTTGATGGACATCTGGGTTGATCCCCTATTCTTGCTATTGTGAGCAGTGCTGCAATAAGCATGGAAGTACAGGTGTCTCTGTGGTATAATGACTTAGATTCCTTTGGGTATATATGTAGGAGTGGTATAGCTGGATCATACGGCAGTTCTATTTTTAGTTTTCTGAGGAACCTCCATACTGATTTCCATAATGGCTGTACTAGGTTTTTTTTTTTTTTTTCTTTTAGGCAACTGTGAATGGGATTGTTTTGATTTCTTTTTCATCATGTTTGTTATTTGTATATAGGAATGCTACTGGTATTTGAATATTCATTTTGTATCCTGCTACTTTGCCAAAGCTACTTATTAGATCTAAGAGTTTTCTGGTGGAGCCTTTAGGGTGTTTTAAGCATAGGATCATGTCATCTGAAAATAGGGATAATTTGACTTTTTCATTCCCTATTTGTATCCATTTTATTTCTTTCTCTTGACTTATTGCTCTGGCTAGAACTTCAATCACTGTATTGAATAAAAGTAGAGAGAATGAATACACTTGTGTCATTCCTGATTTTAGAGGGAAGGCTTTCAGTTTTTCTCCATTTTGTTTAGTTTTGGCTATAGGTTTGTCATATATAGCCTTCATGGTGTTGACGTATGTTCCTCCTTTTCCCAGTTTCTTTAGGACTTTTATCATGAAGGGATGTGGCTTTTTTTGGCATCTATTGCTATGATCATGTAATTTCTGTCTCTGAGTCTATTGACATGTAGTATTATTTTTAATGATTTACATATGTTGAAGCAGCCTTGCATCTGTGGGATGAAGCCCACTGGTCATGGTGTACAATCTTTTTTTTATGTATTTCTATATGCAATTTGAAAGTATTTTATTAAGGATTTTTGTGTTTGTTTTGTGTCTGTGTTCATCAGAGAAATTGGTCTACAGTTTTCTTTTTTGTTGTGTCTTTATTTAGCTTTGAAATCAGAGTGATACTGGCTTCATAGAATGAGCTTGAGTATATTACTTCCCTTCCTTTTTATGGAATAGTTTGAGGAGGACAGGAATTAATTCTTCTCTAAAGGTTTGACAGAATTCAACTGTGAACTTGTCAGGACCTGGGCTTTTCTTTGTTGGAGGGTTCTCTATTACTTCCTCACTTTCATTATTTGTTATAGGTCTGCTTAAATTATTTGTCCTTTAGATTTAATTTTGGTAGGTCATATGAGTTAAGGAATTTATCCATTTCTTTTGTATTTTCCCATTTTTGTTTTCTAACCTGCCTGTCCCTTACCTTTGGGCTTGACTAGGTCCTAAGGCATTAGTAAGAAAAATGAAAGGAGCCACAGATGTATATTGGTTTTCTAAATCTTACTGGTCTTATCATCTTTTCTTTCTTTCTACTTTCCTGCCTCATTATACTTTGTTGAATGCTAGAGTTGAGAAGGAAGGAAAGTTCTTCTAACTTGGCCCTCTGGTTCCCACAGAAGGGGGACTGTTATACTCTTAACCAAAGCAAACCTATTACTCTCATTTCTGAGGTTGCAAGGCTGTCCTCTCATATTTTTTGTCTCCATCCTTTCCAAATGGACTTTTCTTTCACTCACCTTATTTTGGCATAGGTGGTCCTCTTTGGGGATGGAGTGGTTTTCTGGATAATGATTTTCTTCTGTTAAAGAGAAAATGACAATTTTTAGCCCATTGGTTCTGGTGGTCTAAGAATTTCCATGTTCACAGAATTGCACAGGTGCTTCCCCAAGCTAAATACAGTGCATGTTGTGATTTATACATTTAGGTTTCATGATAAACATTTTCTTTAGACTTGGGTTGCCTTCCTTCTCTGTTATAATTAATTCAGGAGAGGTGACTTTATTGCTGAGGAAGAACTGGGAGCTCCAGTGAATTAACAGATACCCAGTGGCATTTGATGGGGGCATCAGAGTAAGGCCTAGTCTCCTGGGTGAGCTAATTGTTGTTGTTGTTGTTGTTGTTGTTGTTGTTGTTGTTGTACATGCCATTGAGTCAGGTCTGACTCACTGTGACCCTCAAAGGTTTTTCAATGGCTGATTGTGTCAGGATTGTTTTTGGGAGTGGATTGCCACATCCTTTTCCAATTTTTGTGGTGCTGGGGATTGAACCTGTATCCTCAGAGTGTGGAGCAGTGCTCTATCAACTGAGCTAAACTCAAGCCTGAGCTAATTGTAGAGCATTTCAAAGTATCAGATTTGAATGATAGCACCAGTTTTCAAAGATGGCTCCCATACCAGCTCTGGAAACAGAGTAGGCAACAATTCTCTAAATTCTTTTAGCTGAGTTCCCTTATCTCTTATCCATACTCTTTTCTTGCTTGTCTTTTCATGATTAGCTCAGTTTTCATGATGGATAGAAAGGTTCAAGGTAGTTGCTTCTAAATTCTAAGTGTACTTTTAATGAATGAGCTCTTCTAAGATGCAAATGAATTAAATTGTAATGGTAGAATCACAGGCACCATGTTTAAAATTTTTCCGAGAGTGATTCAGATAAATGTGCTAAGTAGGTGTTTCCAGCATCCAGGGTGCATTCCCTGTCATTCATCTTCTGCAAGAGCATACTCCTATTCTGATCAGGGACCACCACGATTCTCATGTGAGAAGGACAGCTTCAGCTAGTCTGGGACAGGTAATACATTTATATTTGCCTTAACAGGACATCAAACCAACAATAACACAATTTGTGTAACATTCTGTGTGAATGGGTTAAAAGTACCTTTTGTATTGGCTGGTGAATGTTGGAATTCAAAACTGTCTTAGGGTGAAGAGAAAGAAAAAATGAAAAGAATAAGATGTAGCAAGAGAGTAGATATGAAAGGTTGATTTAGGCATTACAGTCAGGTGTTGCTTAATGACAGGTCACACACAGTCTGAGAAATGCTCCATTGGGTGCTTTGTTGTTGTGTGACTATCAAGTGTACCTGTATGAGCTAAGATGACTAGAGTGTCACTAGGTGATGTAATCTTATGGGACCACCACTGTATATGTTGCCTACTATTGATCAAAACATCATGATTTGACACTTAACTATATATGCCACTCTCAAAACTAGACAAAATAAAATACATACAATAGAATTCCATGTGTGTAAAATTATAGAAAATCCAGATTAATCCATGGGACAGAAGCAAATCATTTTTGCATAGGAAGGAGACAGGGAAAAAAGCAGGGGTTTTAGTGGGGCCTGAGGACACTTTTGGGGATGACAGATAAGTTCATATCTTGATTTCAGCAATGGAAAACTCATGAAATGGTGTATTGTTATAGATTGTAAGTTATACCTCAATAAAACTGTAAAAAAATAAAAAGGTACCCTCATTCTGGAACTGAATTCTGGTAAAGAACATTTGTTCAAATGACAACCTCCTCCCTATGTGCAGGTCATTACTTTATTTCATAGGTATTAATACATGGGTAATAGAGACAAATGAAAGAAAAGTGGGACAAAAGTCGAGTGGGGTTTGCATCTTTGCTCACTCATCCCTCTCCTTCCCCCCTTCTCCTTGTGAGTCCCTTCCCTTCCCTCCTCTTTCTTCTTCCCACCCTCCCCAAAGTCACTAGAATGTGAAAGGCTACATCTGCTCTTGCAAAAGCTATTTTGCTGTGCAATTAAGCATTCCTCACCTTCACTCCCTAGGAAGCTGGAGACTTGTGTGATCACTGGCATAATGGATGGTGCCCTACATCCTGGCCCAGGTGTGTGGAGGCTGGGTAGAGATCCGTGTGGGCGGGAAGATGCTGCTTCCTGGCACACAACATGCACCTGCCCTTCCCTCCTTGGGCTTTTTCAGAACCCAGAGCAGCTGCTGCCCTCTAGGTGACCAACAAGTCCTGCCATCGTTCACCTGCTCAGGCCAGCTGACAAATGGAGTTGGCACAGTGCAGCCTGAACAAATAATTCTGTAGCTATTATCTGGTTCCAGGCTGTGGGAAGAGAAGCACAAGCTCTGTGACCTGATGGGATTCTTTGAGGCTGGAGAGAAAAACTGTTTAGAATTCATATCTACACTCCTTCCAGCTTCTTTCAGAAAGGTTGAATGGCTCCTAGACACTTTTTCTAATATGTTTCATCCACTTTCCAATATGGATGTAATGATTGACTAGAACATCTGAATCTTTTGCAGATAATTATTTAGATCCTGTCATTTTAGTTAATAAAAATGCATTTGTTTATAATCTATAGGAATACTTAAGCAATAATGCCAACATAATAAGTAGCATTTAATAAGAAGTACATTAATTATTTTAGTTTGACCATTCTGTAGCTTTTTAGAATGAATTGTTAATAAAATAGGGACACTATTAAAATTTTGGACATACAGTCTGTGTTGAACATTTAAAAATTACTATGTTCCCTTCTCATTGGTTTGTCTGAACATTATTCCATCTGAGACCTCAATTTGTTCTCTAATGAGTACCTATATAAGAGGAAAAATTATATAGACCAACTTTCTTTGTACTCTTCCAGCTTAATTGTACAACTATATTGTTACAAATCGACTGAAACAGCCTTTTTCAAGTTATTTTCTCTTCATAACTGGTTCTGAATAGATGAGCAGAAATAGCTCTTGTCATGTCAGAAACTTTAATTAAACCATTCTGGAAATAAGCATGAGGCAGCACAGGCAGGACCTTAATTTAATCATATTTCCTGATCAACTGTTCTGGTGCTTTCTTGAAGCATTGGAGTTCATTTTTCTATCATCATCATCATTATTATTATTATTATTATTATTATTATTATTAATTTGTTCTTTGAGACAAGTTCTTGCTGTGTAGCCCAGGCTGTCCTGGAACTCACTACATAAATCAGGCTGGCCTTAAACTGGTGTCTATCCTTCTGCCTCAGTCTCCCAAGTGCTAGGATTACAGATGTGTGCCACCATGCCTGCCCTAAAGGGTTGGAGTTTAGAATGAGTTATGTACCCATTGTTGGAAGCATGGATAGGAAAATCTTGGGGATTTAGAAGATTGTGACCATCAGTTTTGAACTCCCACACTAAAATGACGTCAAGACTAGAGGAAGGCATATACTGATCTTCAAATTCCCTGTTACATTTAGCTTTTCTGTGTGTTCTATCCAGAATTGTGAGAAGATCCAACCTTGCCTGGATGTTTAAGTTTAAATTGTTTTTCTGCTTCTTGACTATTAATTCTTGAGCTTCTTTCCCTTTTTCTTCCCTACTCATCAGCAGTCAGTTCTGGAATGATATAATTGAGCTCTTTCAAGAGTCACTGATGTGGGAAAAGAAAAGTAGAGCTGAAATAGACAAAGTACATTAAAATGACATTAAAATGCTATTTTGATTTTGATGTCTCAACTTTTCCTGGTAGTCATTCTGAACCATCCTCTAACAATGCCACCTCAAACACACATACTCAGAGCTTTCTAAAGGGAGATACTGTATTTGTGTATACATTGGGTGTTAGATGACATGTAGCTGTGATAGTTTACACTTTTTAATTGGGGAAAAATGATGACATTTACATGGTGGGATGGATACTCCTGTTAGAAAAATAATCAACATTAAAGAATTTGTGATATGATGTTAATATCAAATGCTTTGAAAAGCAGGGAGAAAAAAGCTTTCCAATGAAATGTTATTTAGCTAGCTTGTAAACTGTCCTACTGGCATGAGAAAACTTGTTCACAAGGTGACTCTACTATACAATTATTTTTGTTGTCAGGTACACATTTATGAAGACCTGAATGTTTACAAGTTTTATTGAATTACAGAAGTCCTTTTACTTTTGGATTTCCTGTGCAATTGGGTAGTTAGTTTAAATCAGGTGAGGGTTATGATACCATTTAATCCACTTTCTGCTGGTAACAATTCATTTATATAGCTCTGAAAGGCTGGGCTATTGGCCATTCATCTTCTTTTTTTCCATCCATCTGTGATTATTTCACAAGAGTTTGGCTGAGATCCTTCCTTAAACATCTATAAAACAAATAGCATGAGGGTTGCTTACAGAGAAATCTAAAATTCTGTAAAAGGTTTTGGTTATTAAAAGACCTACCTTTAAATAACTGTTGATCAATATGTCTTTTAGAAAAGGTTAGAGAAGGTTTGGCAGTACTGAATTAATTTGCTCCCTTATCTTTACTTAGAATAATGAGGGGAAAACCCAAACCAGAAATTACATCAGCTTGTGGATTGTGGTTGAATTTTAAGAGTGTAACCTTACACAGACCCTTTGGCAAGAAGAGGTATATGGGTCAGCCGAGTGAGAGCAAATATATTTTCTGACCCACTGAGGACTGTAGACCACACCAGAATTCTCCAACCTTTCCTGTTTTCCTTAGCCCTGCAAACTCCCAGGCCAGAATTTCCTTTGGCTTGCCATGGCTGTGGCCTGCCTTCCACAGTATCTGTTGGCTGTGTCTTCAACGAACAAGTACCAGTGTGATGTTGTTGTTGTTAGGTGCTGTTGAGTAGGTCCAACTCAAGATGCCCTTCATAGGGTTTCGATGGCTGATTGTTTTGGGAGTGGGCTGCCACATCTTTCTCCCATTTTTGCAGTGCTGGGGATTGCACGTAGGGCCTCAAAGTGCAGAGCAGTACTCTACCAACTGAGCTAAACTCTAGCCCCATCCCAGTGTGATAGTAGGTCCTAATGCTATATGAAGTTTTTTTCTCAAGTAATTTGCTTTTACTTAGGGATTTCAAGATTCATATAAATTTGTCTTTATGGTTGGCTTTTAATGATGAGAATTTTAAGGAGCTTTTTATACACTGAGGTCTTTTATTTCTCTGGCTTTCCATATTAGGGTACATATTTGGAAGAAGTTATTGGTATGGCTTTATTGGGTTTTCAGGTAACACAATATGTCATATTTGTTGGGAAATAGCCCTTGTCTTGAGCTTACTTCCCATTACTCATGGGTCTTCCTAACCTTACTATGCCAAACTTTTGCTTCCCTATCTCCCTAGAGCTAACTAATGGGAAACAGAGAAGGGTGGTCTCCAAAACCCAGCTCAGGTGGTAGGGACAATACCCTCTCTGGCTGGTTGCTGCTCTGTGTTAGCTGTTTTTGAATTTTAACCCTAGATACAGGAAACTAACTTGGGTGGGATTGGCTTTAGGCTGGGCCAATCAATGGTCAAGTGAAGGTAGACACAAATATTTGAAAGTCCAGACCATTTTGAAAGTTATATGTTTTAGATGTATGCTAACAGGCAATGTGAGAGTAACATGAAAGTTCACAGCAGTCTTCTGGAAGGAGGAATTAATCATGAGACGTTTGTTTAAAAGAGACTAGACTGCCCCAGACAGACTGTTCTCAACTGTCAGGTCAGTTTTTATTCTCTTTCTTTATGAAAGTTGTGAAGGTTATGTCCTGAATATAGAAAATGATGAAGCATTAGCAGTTTATGTCTTAATAAAATGGTTCTTAGTAATGTGTGTAGGTAGCTGGAGATTCAGAATCAGCCCTCATTTTGTTTGCAAAATGGTAGGGCAAATTGAAAGGGCAGGTTGGAAGTTTTCAAAGAGGATTTATATACTTCAGGTCTAGAGACTGCCTAAGGTGGTGGTATATATACATTTCTGAGAGCCTGAATACAGGATAGCTTAGACCACTTATATTAATACCATTAATTTGTACTAGACTCATTTTGATTTGAAAACTATCTTGAGAATGAATGTTTTTTATTAGCTTGCTAGTTATCCTGGCAAAGACTAACATTCAAGTCAGTAACTCAGGTAATATGTCACATGTAGGCCAGGTACTTTTGCAGGTATTTTCACTTTCTCCCATTTGGTCTTTCCAACAGCATTGTGAAGGGGGTGGTATTAATTCAGGATGAAGCTCAGAGAGGTTCAGTGATTAGGCATCCCATTCACAGAAAATATCTCAGGGTACTTCCTATATGAATTTCTATGTGCCTCAGTGCTGTAAAGATGGCCAAATCACATCTGCTATTCTTGGGAAACTTCTATTTTAATCCCTAATATATTTTTTTTACATTAAGAGTAAATGGATATTTAAGCTCTTCAAGAAGCAGAAATGTTTACTAAGGTGTTCTGTGGAAAGGGATATTGTGTGGGATGAGGAGGAGATGAAGAACAGATTCAAGACATGAAGATCATGAGACCTTCTCCACTCTAGGTCAAAAGAAATTCCTTGGCTTCTATTTGTTCTTGCAGGTTATAAAGTTAAGAGCAACCAGGCATGGTGGCGCACGCCTGTAATCCCAGTAACTCAGGAGGCGGAGGCAGGAGGATCACAAGTTCGAGACCAGAGGCAGTCTGCATAATTTAGTGAGACCCTGTCTCAAAAACTAACAAAATGGGCTGGGGGGTGCAGCTCAGTGGTACAGCACTTGCAAAGCATGCAAGCATGAGGCCCTGGGTTCAACCTCCAGTACTGCAAAAAACAAAACAAAACAAAACAAAACAAAAAACACATTAAGAGCAGACAAGTTTAGATTTAAAAATCTTTATTAAATTAGTGCTCATTATTGCTAGATTCTTTTATATGTAATTTCCCATTCAATCCTTGAAATAATGGTACAAGAAAGATGTTAACCTCATTGCACTGATGAAGTACCTGAAGCTGTGTGATGGTATATAAATTGTCTGGCTAGAATTGGAGGCTTGAGCTCAGTCTCAAAATTGCAGCTTTCTGCTGCACTTCCATGGAGCAAGGCTTGCCAACCTTCACCTTTTTGAATATGAGAAGGTAAAGGGCCAGTTTTGACTAGAAACCCACTCTTTTCTAGTTTCCAACTTAGTTTAGTATGAGAGCATGAATACTGGATTAGCAGTCCATTTCATTTAAATCAGTAAGAAACTGGGCTTACAAGGTATTTATAATATCATATTTCAAAGTCTCTTACATTATGTATACAGTCCCAAAATTTCTTATGCTGGAAAGAAGAACTTTAAGATAAAGCAGTTGAAAAATGATTGAAGTTCCTATAATGAAGAGAACAAATTGTCTATGAGACAATATGTTGAAGGTAAATATTCTAGAAATTAAAATCTTTATTTGTAAATAAATTGCTAATATTAAAAATGTTTGATAGACATCTAATTTTTTAAATACATTCTGGTCCAAGCTCTTTGTAAACATAGCTTATTGCATTGGCTATGTATAAGCAGCTGCTTTTTGTAAACCATTGACTCTGACAGGAACTATCAAGCAGTTCTAATTCGGAGGTCAGCTACTGCAAGGTGATTCATTAGTTTCTTAATCATACAAATATGGCTAAAACCACAATCCCTCAGCACAGATAATGGATATGACAGACAAGTCCTGCATGTACCACTGGAGCTGACCTCTGAAAAAGTATCTATCCTTGTAGAGTGAGTCTCCTCTTTTCCTGCTCTCTCAGCTGATGATCTGTGCCCCTGCTCCCACTCTGACATAACAGCTCTGCTAAATACTGCTTTTAAACTAGTTGCTTAAGGTTTAGTTGTATTAGAAACCACCAGATCAGAGTCTTATAAATTATTTAAGTAAGATCAGAAAAGTGATTCAGCCTGAAGAATTTATATGGGCCTTGCCCACTCTTCTACTTACTCAGGTCTCATAGTCAACCATCTCTCTTCTTGGCCAAATGATATTTCTCTCTCTCAATCTCTCTCAAATTAAAAATATACTTATATATTTTTTATTTGGTAAGAACACTAAACGAGATCTACCTTCTGGATAGATTTTTTAAGTGTAAAATACAACATTACTACCTAGGTTGTTGTTGCTAGGTGCCATTGAGTTGGATCTGACTCATAGTGACACTAAGTATAGCAGAACAAAACACTATCCAACACTGTGCCATGTACACAGTCTTTTCATATTTAGCCTAGTGTTGCACATACTGTGTTCTCATTTTTAGTTGTGCCATATCAGCAAAAGGGGGTCCCAGGGGCTTTACTCCATTCCCATCATTAAGGTTGACTCTATTTTGGGGAGGCAACTTCTCCTCAGTCTTTTCTTGAACGCCTTTTGGCCTGGGGAGCTCATTTTCTTGCGCTATATTTGACAGGGATTCTCTGCTATTCATAGGGTTTTCAATGGCTAATTGTTTTGTGAGAGGGTTACTGTGTCCTTCTACCTAGTCTGTCTTTGACTGGAAGCTCAGCTGAAACCTGTCCACCATGGGTGGCCCTATTGGTATCTTAAATACTGGTGACATAGCTTTCTGCATCACAGCAACACGCAAACCCCCACAGCACAACAAGCTGAGAGACATGTGAGGGATTGCTACCTATAGGCACAATGTTATTCAGCAGATCCCTAGAATTTATTCATCTTACACAACTGAAATTTTGTACCCATTGATTGCCTGCTCCCCATTTCTCACCTTCCCAGCCCCTGGCAACAACCATTCTATTCTTTGCTTTTATGAGTTTGACACTTTAGCTATCTCATATAAAGGCAAATATGCAGTATTTTACTGGTTATTTTACTCAGCAAAAAACTAATAAGACAATTCAAAATGGGCTAAATGTTTCAATAGACATTACTCCAAAGAAGACATGCAAATCAAATTACAACCAGAGTGAGATAGAATCTCATACCCAGTTAGGATGGTTAATAGACACACACACACACAAATGATGGTGAAGGTGTGAAGAACAGGAAACCCTTGCACACTGTTGCTGGGAATACAAAGTGATATAGCTGCTGGAGAATACAGTGTGGTGGTTCTTCAGAAAATTAAAATAAAAATTAAAATGCCCAAGTCACCCAGTGAAGAACGCTACCACCTCCTCCTCCCCCTCCCTATGAATGCTTGGAGCTCACTAACAATTCAAAATGTTTACTCAAAGTGTTACAAGCTTGTTTAAAGTTTCTGTATAATTAAGTCTGCTCAAGTTTCAATTTCCTGACCTGGGGCGTGGGGGAAACTATGCAGGAACTATGCAGGAAATTCTGAGATAAACAGATTAACTACAAAAAATGTACTGACCATAGGACATCTGGATCTAGACGGTTGAAACTTAGTTTCCTTGTGCCCTCCCACCACCCCTTAAACTGTATAAAAACCCCAAGCCCCTCTCCTTCGGGGTTGCCTTCCCTCCCTTGCTAGGGAGACTCTATGGAGGGTTGACCCTGGCGCCGGAAATAAAGCCTCATGTTTATTGCATCGATCAACTCGGTGTCTTTCTGGGTCCTTTCTCCTCAAAGATCCTAATTTGGGGTCCTACACCAGCAATTCCACTTTCTGAGTATTTATCCAAAAGAATTGAAATCAGTATCTAGAGGAGATACTAGCACTCCTATTCATTATAGCAATATCAATTCAAAAGCATCAATTTTTCTCCTGTCTCCCTTGTTCAATGTCCGGCTTTCACAACCATAGGAATCAGGTGCACCTTCGTCTTCAATTTGACATCTTTACTTTTCAACACTTTAAAGAGATCTTTTGCCACAGCTTTCCCCAAAACAATGTGTCTTTTGATTTCTTCACTCTTGCTTCTGTAGTTGTTGATTGTATAACCAAGTAAAGCGAAATCATGGACCACCTCAATCTTTTTCCATTTATTATGAAGTTGTATACTGATCCAGTTGTAAGGAGTTTTGTTTTGTTGATATTGAGGCACAATCCATACTGAAGTCTGTGTTTTTTGATCTTCATCAGCAAATATTTCAAATCCTTTTTCAGCAAGCAGAGTTATGTCATCTGCATATTGCAGGTTGTTAATGAGTCTTCCCTCAATCCTGATGCCACATTCTTCTTCATAAAATCTAGCTTCTTTGCTTATTTGCTCAGCATAGTAATTGAACAGATACAGTGAAAGAATACCTTTCTTATGTATACCTTTCTCAATTTTAAACCAAGCAGTATTTCCTTGTTCTGTTTGAACAACTGTCTCCTGGTCCGTGTACAGTTTCCTCATGAGTATAATTAGGTGCTCTGGTATTCCCATTCTTTGCAGTGTTATCCATAATTTGTTATGGTCTGCATAGTCAAATGCTTTTTCAAAGTCGATAAAACAGATAGATACCTTTCTGGCATTCTTTGCTTTTGACTGATATCCATTTGACCTCAGCAATGATGTGCCTGGTTCCCCACCCTCCTCTGAATCCAGCTTGATTTTCTGGCAGTTCTCTGTCTACATACTGCTGTAGTTACTTTTGAAGGATCTTTAGTAGAATTTTGCTTGTGTGTGATATTAATGATGTTGTTTGATAGTTCCCACATTCAGTTGCATCCCCTTTTTTTGGAATAGGCAAAAATATGGATCTCTTTCAGTCAGTTGGCCAGGCAGCTATTTTACAAATCTCTTGCATAAATATATTAACACCTCCAGTGCTGCATCTGTTTGTTGAAACACCTCTCTTGGTATTCCACCAATTCCTGGAGCCTTGTGTTCCACCAATTCCTTTGAGGCAGCTTTTGTTATAAATACAATGGAATATTATGCAGCCATAAAAGAAAGAAATCCTGTAAAATGCAGCAACATGGATGAAACCTTTCAGCATTGTGCTAAGTGAATTAACACTCTTTCTTTTTTGAGGAATTATAGAGCCAGTATGAGAGGGGCCCATGAGCCTATTGTCTTCTCTTGCTGTATGGCCATTGACATATATCTGGACATGTATGTGACTGGGTCTCATTCTTTATTCCAATTTAATTGAGAAATGTTTTTTCTTATTAAAAATATTTGAAATTCAACAATTGTCAATACTTTTACAAAGTATCCTCTCAGTGGTTCTCTGTGCTAATAGCATTTCTGTTTACAGTTCCTTTGTTGTCTCTGTGGGTTTTCTTTAACTTCCCCTATTGGACATAGAATTCTTGAGAAGAGTTGGAAAGAAGTTTTTAGAGTGTCAGGGTTAAGTGAAACTAGAAAACAGTGGTATAGTTCTCCTTTCTCCAAATAAGTGTCAGCAACACCAACATACCTGCTATGTGACTAGGTTAAGCATAGAACTGTCAGAAAACAATGCAACCTGAGTATTGTAGATGTGCCATTAGCCTGGGTAGCAGCAGGTGATAAGGGGCAACATATGATGCTTTAGCATAGAGATTATCAGAGTCTTCCTTCCACAAAAGCATTTAGAGTTATCATCCGAACTCTATATAAAACAAAATAAGAAAGGATGCACATTTTCCATTTTTTTTTGAGTTCTGCTGACAGATTTTAATATCTATGTAGGGTGAGGGTTGTACTTCTAGAACATGGAGGCATGAAACATAATTTGAAAGCAATATCTATCCAAAAGGAGTTATAAAAGTAAGAGATCGAAGGTCAGCATTCACTTTTTTTTTGTGTGTGTGTGTGTGGTACTTGAGAGTTGAACCCAGGGCCTCACACATATTTTGCAAGTGCTGTGTCACAGGGCTGCATCCCCAGCCCCTTTCTTATGTTTTATCTTAAGACAGAGTCTTGCTAAATTATGCAGGCTGCTTCTGGCCTTGAACTTGTGATCTTCCTGCTTCCACCTCCTGTGTCACTGGGATTACAGGCATGCACCACTGTGCCCAAATAATACATTCACTTTTGCGTGAAGCAAGCAAACAGTCTTTTTTTCACACAAAAACCAAGGGAGTAAACACAGAAGTATGTTTTGCTTAAGATTATCTTTGATGATTTAATGAGTCTTCATGAAATTTCAGGTACATTCCCAATTCTCATCTCTGCCCATAACTGCATATTTTAATTACTCTGGAGCATAGAGGGAAATTTTGTTAATCCTTAGCTATAACATGCTTGAGTGATTTGAATACTTCAGCCCTTGACCAGTAGTATGCATATTCTATATTGAGGCTACATTAACTATGCAAGGGGCCAAATGAGGACCTGTGAGAATGATGTTCAAATGTGGTCTCAGCATAAGGGATATATTGTTATTAAGTCAAAACAACTCCACAAATATTCAATGAAACCAACAGCCTACTATAACCTCAACACAAATATTCGTGGGTAAGTCTCTAAAGTTGTAACCATCTGTACTAAGAAGTTTTGGTGTATACTTGTTATTAAGTTTATTTATTAAAAAATTTTAAAGACAGATTTACTGTAGAGTCAAGATGACCTTCAATGGAGTGTTTTATTTGTGAAAGATCAGTTTATGTCATGAGCCCAAATAAAGACTATTTCTTGGGATCCCAAATTGCTAAATTATATTTTAGTGACTTTTTCAAAGTCCCAACTGTAATTTTTACTTGAGTTTGAAAGGCAATTCATATTATAGGGGATGAAGGAGAGAAGGATTAGAAAGGTTGCTTGGAAACTTGCATGCTAAGATTGTTTGCAAAGCCATCCTATATGGCAGATGCACACTAATATGGTTAGCTTGGGAACCAACACTCCCCTTCTGTTGCTGCTGGGGCTGAAAATATTTTTTGAAGTCTCTTTTTGGAAATGGTAATAAATGTCAGTTTATAAACCAAACTTTATCATTTATTTTGATAAATTATTTTTGGAAAATAAATTCTATTACTATTTACTTAATTTTATCTCAGATGTGTGGCTAATTAAAAAAAAGCTTGGAACATAAAAAGGATATCAAAGAAAACTCAAGAAGTCTGAATAAACTATGGATTTTACTCAATAATGATGTTGGGCTCATTAATTATAATAAAAATATCATACAAATATAAGATGTTAATAAGAGAAACTGGGTATGAAGTATTTGGAAATTCTCTGTACCATCTTTTCAATAATTCTATAATTGTAAAATTATTCCAAAATTAAAAATAATATTAAAAAACCTCCTATTAAAGATATATTGCCATTTTCTGATACCTTTTACCAAGAAAAAAGGAAGTGTGGAATTGAACAACAGCAGTGACAACAACAACAGTGAAACTTCTACCCTTTTGTGAGTATCTGCTATGTTTGGAAAAGGCTGGGGTTTGGTTCAATTGGTACAGTGCTGCTCTGTGCTCTCTGAGGCCTTGGGTTCAATCCCCAGCACCACAAAAGTGGGGGAAGGACTTGGCATCTCATTCCTGAAACAATCAGCCATTGAAACCCTATGAAGAGCAGAGAAGCTCTGACATAGTGTCTGGCATGGCACAGTGTCACGGAGTGTTTCTTTCTGTTGTACATGAGGTTGCATGAGTTGGACCTGACTTGACAGCACCTAACAATAACAACAACCGTGTTTAGAATCTTAGGTACATATTCTTATATAATTCTCAACAGCTCTAGGTCAGTAGCTATTAGTTTCATCTGTAAATAATTAAAAAATAGAGGATGCACAGAAAGGTTTAATAATTTGGGTAACAAAAAATAACTATTATGTGGTAAATGTTAGACTTCAATTCCATTTTTATCGGGACCTAAGTTTTCTCTACCACCTTATCATCTTTCTTCCATAAGAATATAGCACAGATTTTGAAATTAATTCCCAAAGAGTGCTTTCCAAAGCAGTATGAAGTACAAATTGCCCAAAACCAACTACCTTGAACTAAGTAACATTGATAAGGATGCAAAATTTTCAGGGTATTTATTTTAAAAATTAGTCATATTATTTATTACTACTAATTTTCTGATTAAGCCCATAGTGATGACAGATCTTTCATATTTGGAAGAAATGTGTCAACCTTAGGAACATTTGTTCTCTTGAACTAAGCCCTTTTCTGAGCTTGTCATCAGACCAAAGCATCCATTTGGTAGAAAGGTCCACAGTGTGGAAATAAGGTTGGCTCCTGGTAATGTGGGGACCAAATAAATGCTCTGTGTTAATAGAAGATCTAAAACTTTTGCCAACATTGTGGTTTCTCCAGCTTCCATGGTGGCTGTTGTAGTTAGGTGACATCAAGTCAGGGCCAACTCATAGTGACCCCATGTACAACAGAGCAAAACACTCTGATTCTGTGCCAGGCATACGGTCATTTTTATGTTTAAGCCCATTGTTGCAGACACTGTGTCAATCCATGTAGTTGAGGGTTTTCCTTTGTCTCATTGACCCGCCACTCTCCCAAACATCATGTCCTCCTCCTGGGATTAGTCCCCCCTGATAACATGTCCAAAATACATAAGACACAGTCTAGCCATCCTTGCTTCCAAGGAGCATTCTGGTTGTACTTCTTCTAGGACAGATCTGTTGGTTCTTTTGGCAGTCCACAATATATTCAATATTCACCTCCAGCACCATGATTCAAACGCATCAGTTCTTCTTCTGTCTCCCTTATTCAATGTCCAGCTTTCATAACATATCATGCAACTGAAAATACTATGACATGAGTCAGGCACACCTTCGTCTTCAATGTGACATCCTTCCTTTTCAATACTTTAAAGAAATCTTTTGCAATAGCTTTTCCCAATGCAATGCATCTTTTGATTTCTTGACTGTTGCTTCTGTTGGTGCTGAATGTAAAACCAAGTGAAGCAAAATCTTGGACCACCTCAAAGGTTGTGTTCTTTGATCTTCATCAGTAAATATTTCAAATCCTCTTCACTTTCAGCAGAGTTGTGTCATCTGCATAACGCAGATTGTTAATGAGTCTTCCTCCAATCATGATGCTGTGTTCTTCTTCATAAAGTTCAACTTCTTGGATTATTTGCTCAGCATACAGATTGAAGAAGTATGATGAAAGGATACAGCCCTGACACACTTTAAATCAGGCAGTGTTTGTTTTGTTGAAACAATGCCTCCTGGTCCATATACAGATTCCTCATGAGTACAATTAAGTGCTATGATATTCCTATTTTTTGCAATGTTATCCATAATTTGTTATGGTCCACACAGTCAAATGCCTTTGCATAGTCAATAAAAGATAGACAGCTTTTTGGTATTCTCTGCTTTTGGCTAATATTCATCTGACATCAGCAATGATGTCCCTGGTTCTGAATCCAGCTTGATTTTCTGGCAGTTCCCTGCCCATATACTGCTGCAGTCACTTTTGAATGATCTTTAGGAAAATTTTGCTTGTGTGTGATATTAATGATATTGTTCAATAATTTCCACATTTGGTTGGATCTCCTTTGAATAGGCATAAGTATGGATCTCTTTCAGTTAATTGGCCAGGTAGCTGTTTTCCAAATCTCTTGGCATAAATAAGTGAGCACCTCCAGTGCTGCATCTGTTTGTTGAAACATCTCTGTTGGTATTCCATCACTTCCTGGAGCCTTAAAAAAATTTCTTCAAGGCAGCTTCCACTTTCTTTTAGTACCATTGGTTCCTGACGGTATGCAACCTCTTGAAATGATTGGTCATCCACCAATTCTTTTTGGTATAATGACTCCATGTATTCCATCCATCTTCTTTTAATGTTTCCTGCATTGTTTAATACTTTCCCTGTAGCATCCACTATTGCCATTTGAGACTTGAATTTTTTATTCAATTCCTTAAGCTTGGTTTTCTATCTCCAGCTCTTTGCACATGTCATTATATTTGATTTTGTCTTTTCAAGCTGACCTTTGAAATCTTCTGTTTAATTCCTTAACTTCATCATGTCTTCCTTTTACTTTAGCTCCTCATCATTTAAGGACAAGTTTTAGAGTCTCTTTTGACATTTAATTTTGTCTTCTTTTTTTTCCTGTCTTCTTAATAACCTTTTGCTTTCCTCATGAATGATGTCTTTGATGTCATCCACAACTCATTTGGTCTTCTGTCATTCATGTCTAACACATCAAATGTGTTCTTGAGGTGGTCTATGAACCCAGGTGGGATATACTCAAGGTCATACTTTGCTCTTGCACATTTGTTCTAATTTTCTTCAGTTTCAGTTTGAACCTGTGTTATGAGCAGTTGATGGTCTGATCCACAATCAGCACCTGATCTTGTTCTGACATTTGATATTGAGCTTTTCCATTGTGTATTTTCACAAATGTAGTCAATTTGGACCATGGAGAAATGGAGGGATTTGTCCATGAACTCAAAGGATGATCTGTAGTCAACAGCTTTTCATACCTGTGGTAGAGGTGTGGTGTACTACCCAGATACTCTTGTCTTCATGGAGGTCATCCCTTTCTTTTTTTTTATTGGAAATGTTTAATGTACACCTTAATGTGATTCATTCTGACATGCTTTTCATTGTGACATTTCCATATATGCATTTTGATGAACATTATTCATATAGGTTACCCCTTACCCTTCCCTATGCTTCCCCCGTCCCACCCTCCCCACCTAAGTCTTCTCTATCTTTTACTTAGTAATATTTTTCTATATGTCCTTGGGTTCCAGTTCTGTTTAAGATAGAAACTTTTCCTGTAGTGGTCTTTGTTTTTATCTCGTTAGAATAATTACATGCATTTTCTAGACCATTTATATTGACACCATTCTTATCTCCCCCCTCCCTTTTATTTTGATCTGGAAGCCATCCCTTTCGAGCTTCTGTGAATGCTGACTCGGTGTATCACAAATTAGTCCTTCCTCTGGTGCTTCCCTCTGATGGAGGGTACTGCCTCACTGGAGATTTGCTCTATCCTTTGGGTCTGCTTACATCCACTGACTGATAGATGTTGGGATTACAAAGGGCTGGTCCCCTGCCCTTGGTGCAGGGCATTACAGAAGGACCTCTGAGATCAGCAGAAATCTCCCTTGCAATAGTTAGATTCATACTTCAGTTTTGCCTTTACTTATCTCTGCTTCCTTCACATTACAGCATTGATCAGAGAGCATTCCTTAATAAATCATTGACATCTTAATCTCAGAGCCAGTTTTCTGAGTATAATCTATGGCAATTTCTCAATGCCTTATTGCCCGTTCTTCTTCTGGACAGAATCTAAGTACATTTAAAAGACTTTCTAGTTACACCTGTAGACATCATTTTTTCCAGGGTTCCTTTTCTAATTAGGTTAGTGCCTCTTGTAGGAGCTCACTCTGCCTCATGCAGTTGCTCAGTATAGCATTATACCACTAGACTAAAATTTCCCTTTCCCTCCATAGGGTTGGAGGTGCATCATACATATCTCTATATCCTTCTTGCCTACATTGGTGGCTGGTGTGCAGGAGGAACCCAGAAAACATTTGTGGAATTGAATTGTACTCAAATATACCAAATTAGCCAAGTTTGATGGGGTTATCTGGGAAGCATTGATTTTTATTTGTTAGCACTAGTTAGTTGACTTTTTAAAACAATAGGCAGGAAGTTGAAAGGAATAAAACCCTGGAAGAAAGAAATTCTGAAAGATAGAAATCCATCCTAAAGAAAGAAATCTAGAAACAAATCCTGAAAAAAAGGATTTGTTTCTAGATCAAAATCATTCTGACAATATATGTGATTCTTATATAGAGGCATAAATGCTATGGAATTTATTGAAAAATTGTGATAATTCCTTCCAACCAAAGAATGCCTACTTAGAACCGGAGGAAATTTTACTGTGCTCCAAATAGTGTGAACTTATTGTACAAATAATGAAATTGTCACATATCATTTAAAGCTTATGATAAACCATGACACCCTAGATATAGCCTCCAGCTCTTAGTACCATACCTCTTTTCCAGTCTTTATGGCCTGTCCTGTTTGTGTTCCTTTTTTTTCTTTGTGTGGTACTGGGTAGCTGAACGCATATTTGCAAGCACCTTACCATTGAGCTGCAACCCCCAGTCTATTTATTATTATTATTACTATTTTTAGACAAGGTCTTACTAAGTTATGCAGGCTGCCTCTGGCTTCAAACTTGTGATCCTCCTGCCTCCCCCTCCCAAGTCACTGGGATTACAGGTGTGAGCCACTCCGCCCAGCTGTGCCACCTTTTAAGAGTTGGTTGTGCATGGGTTATGAATACCTTTGCAGACTTCCCACTGGGGAGTCCCTGGCCACAGGCACTTTGCACAAAGGACAAACAAACTAGAACTGAGAGACTGACTAACCAGAAGAACCTCTGGGATTTTCCATGTAGAAGCAAAGTCTTACTGAAGATGCAAACTTCTTAGACTTATAGAACCTTTGTGTCTGGATCCTCTATCTGCTGCTTATAGTGATCAGTTGGCTTTGAGTCAGTACCATATATGTAGTCTTATTGTTTCTCTCTCTTCAAAGCCTGTAATAGATGTTTTTTCTCCTTTTTGTTTGAGACCACTAGCCTATTCTTCATTTATTTAAAATGCCAATTTAGCATGTTGCTCTGCTTTATTGATCTATATTTTCTCATATTTTTCAAATTATGATAACCTTATAACCCAAATGGAAGAGGAGAATTTACTTTGTAATGATGGACTCTATTTTGACAATTACTTGATGCTGAAACTTTCACCTAGTTTGAGAGATCTAGTTAAAGTGGTGAGTTTGCTTTGACCCCAGAAGGGTATTAAATGTACACTCAATCTCCCTCATACAAATAATGCTGTCCTCATTACTAAAATAATCTAGGAGCTAATAAAGGAAGCAAATTGTTTGTATCTTACATAACACAAAGCTAATTTTCTTACTACTTTCTGTACACATAAAACTTTGTATTCAATTCCATAACTACTTTTCTCTGTGTTGAATACTAGTAATTCTCTTTTGCTGATTCTTAACTCTTTATATATGTCTCATATTCTTAGATAATGCTCCTTGAGAGAAAAATTCCTGTCTTGTATTTTTTAATCTTTCAAAATGCTTAGATTTGCATACAACATGCATAAAAGCTTTGCATATAATATGCTAGGCTAAATATAGTTTATTACACTCAGCATTTACTTCTACTTTCATTTTTATCCCAACCAATCCACATACAAGGGGCTAGAAGGCTAAAAGCTACATGTTTTAGGCCCATTTTTAGCCTGGGTGATGTGATGTATTGTCAGTCAGACAGAGCTATATGCATGGGATTGGAAGGTGGGCAGAGGACATCTTTCTATAGGGATGTCACCTGGCAAGCCAATTCCTAGGGATGAAGGTATTTTCAGCATTCAGGTCTACATTCCACTCTTTGGCAGCGAGTTGTAAGTGTGGTGCCACATACGGTCGCAGCAGTGATTCAGTGACCTCTGGGTCATAGCTGAGAGGGTGAGACTTTGAAGGAGAAAAATCTAGTCAGCGGTAGCTCCCTGATTTTAACTTTTCCAGCTCTTGCAATCATTTTGAAAATACTTAATTCCTTATAAAATCCCTTTCTTTGTGGAATGCTTACAGTGTTTTCTGTTTCTTGCATTGATCCTTGATGGATACATACATGCTCCCTTCCTTTCCTCTCCTCTCCTGTCCTTTGCTCTCCTCTCCTCTGCTCTCTTCTCCTCTTCCCTCCTTTCCATTCCTTTCCTTTTTTTCTTTTGTCTCCTCTCCTCTCCTTCCCTTTCTTTTCTCCTTTCTCTTTTCTTCTTTTCTTCCTCTCTTATTTGTTTTTTTGATTAAAGAAAAAGTTTTTTGAGACAAGGTCTCACTATGTAGCCTGGGCTGGCCTGAACTCATAATTTTCCTATCTTAGCTTCCCAAGTGTTGGGCTTTAATGGCTGTGTAGCACCATCCCCAGGTACATCATTTCTTGAGGTAGTAAAAACATTTTATGCCCATACTAGATTATGAAAAAATTACATTCAATTCTGCTTGCTTTTATATTTCTCCGTCTGATGGACTGCCAAGGCTTTAAAAATGCTAAGAACTCATCTACATGGTTATACCTTTAGCCACTTTGATGGCACAGTGATCCCTGGATTCTTTAAAACAAGCACAAATATATTCAGTTGGTCAGTGATAAAGAATTATACCAAATAGGATACTATAGACTGTAGAATTTTAAACTAAAAATTTGAATATTTATTGGTAGCTGAACGTTTGTAACAGAATTTGAAAATATTGACCCAATATCCTAGTTGAGCAGTGAACAATTCATTTATTTAAGCCCACTAAGTCTCCCTTGAGTACTTTTGATCTTGTGGCACAAATCCACATTCTGAGGTTGAACATTTGTGTGGACTATGTAATTTTATGAATGTAATTTTAGAGAAATTATATCTTTAACAAATAGCTGGGTTATCGTGGGAAGAGCTCAAAACACATTGAAACATGATTAATGAGGCATGAACCGTAAATCCTTTGGTTCTCCCCAAACTGCACTCCTAACTGGAGGTAGGATAATTTCTCTGTTGTCTTGATTCTAGTCCACTGTGCTATCCACTGTGGGCCTTGTGATGTTGGTCTTTGGGATCTGTGATTAACTGAATCCCTTTTATGTAAGCTTTCTGCAGTTCTTTTTCATGCATATCTTCCCTGCAGGTCTGTAAATAAGAACAGTGTTTACTAGCTTGGCTATCTTGGCTTTCCTGAGTATAATGATGGCTGCTAATGTTAACAAAGTACTTTACTATTTATAAATATCTTTCACAAATTTTAATTATTTCAGCCTTTCAAGACCTTGTGAGGTAAGTGAGTCAAGCAGTTATCATATTACTGTCATTTTACAGACGAGAAATATTCAAGAGACAGCCATTTTTATGGAGAACAGTACGGAGTTTCCTCAAGAAACTAAAATGGAATTATCATATGATCTGTTGTTGTTGTTAGGTGACTTTGAGTTGGTATCTGACCCATAGCGACCCTGTCTACAATAGGTGAAACACCATTGTCAGTGCTTCTCTGCTGTTCTTAGGGATTTCAATGGCAGATTGATTTTTGGGAGTGGGTTGCCGGGTCCATCTCCCAAGCCTACAGCGTCTGGTGTTCCCAAGTGGTCTCCCATCCACGTACTAACCAGCCTGACCCTGCTTAGCTTCTGAGATCTGACAGGATTGGATGCCACAGGGCTATGGCTGCAGGCATCATATGATCTAGCTATCTCAATTCTGGAGGGGTGTGTGTGTGTGTGTGTTTATGCCATAAGTCAGATATGACTCGATGGCACCTAACAATAATATATGTATATGTATATGTATGTATATGTATATGTAGCCTGCAGCAGTACCACTGTGGCATCTGATCCTCTCAGATTTCAGAAGCTAAGCAGGGTTGGGCCTGGTTAGTACTTGGATGGGAGACCGCCAGAGAACACCAGCTGCTGTAGGCTTGGGAGAAGGACCTGGCAACCCAAAATCAATCAGTCATTGAAAACCTTATGAGTAGCACAGAAGCACTAACAATAGTGTTTCACCTGCTGTACATAGGGTTGCTATGAGTCAGACACCAACTCGATGGCACCTAACAACAACAATATGTGTATGTATATGTATATATGCACATACATGCACACACAAATATTTTTAAATGAAGAATGGAGTCAGTTTGGATTTTTAAAAAGACTTCTGTATTAGTAGCCATTTTATTTAAAAATATTCGTTACCGACTTGAACGAAAATTTAAAGGTCAGGAGCGTTAAATTGCCTAAGTCTCAAGACAGATCATGGTAATGGGTGACCTGGTAAAAAGATTTTTCTACATGCAGGTCTTTCATTATTTGGTTTTGTAAACTAGCATGATTTATAAGCAAAAGAAGGTTAAAAAAGACACTTTGCAGGAGTGTTTTTGAGCTTTAGCCATCCTTTGCTGTTTGGGTATTGACCCCAATATAACAGTATTATCTCAGTCTCTCTGGTTTCCTGGACTATTCTGGTTCACTAACTGGGAATTATTCAAGGGCAAAAAAGCTACATCTAACTTATTTGTAAACCATGTGCAAAGTACCAAGAACACAGTCAAATATCCACTAAAATATGCTAGTGGTTCTTATCCCAAAGTTCTGCTGAATTAATTCATTAACTTCTTTGTGAGGTGGTACTGTGGATTGAGCCTAGGGCCTCATGGATGCTAAGCACGCACTCTACCACTGAGGTACACCTCAAGCCATAATTCATTATCTTTTGAGAAATTGTGTTGAATGTTTAACCTCAAATGCTAATGTGTATCTCCAGCCCTTCATTTGGAATTCTCTGCTAGTATAAAAGCAATCAATTTTTTTCCCTGGCATGATGGCTCTTTATAAAAGCTTGCTGTTTATTGCATCTGCTCCCATTATTCTCTCTCCTTACACATTTAATTCACTTTTATACTTTATTTTCCTTTTGTTAGCTGCTATTGGTAAATCACAAAGTATAGGCAGAATACAAGTGGAACA
>VMDO01006772.1:76946-97165 GCA_007922755.1 Pedetes capensis
TTTTTTTTTTTTTTTTTTTTTTTTTTTTTTTTTTTTTTTTTTTTTTTTTTTTTTTTTTTTTTTTTTTTTTTTTTTTTTTTTTTTTTTTTTTTTTTTTTGTGGTACTGGGGGTTGAACCCAGGGCTTTGCACTTGTATGCATGCTTTGCAAGTGCTGGACCACTGAGCTGCACCTGAGCCCATTTTTTTACTTTTTGAGACAGGGTCTCGCTAAATTACGCAGACTACCTCTGGCCTCGAACTTGCGATCCTCCTGACTCTGGGATTACAGGCGTGCACCACCACGCCCGGCACAATCAGAACATTTTTAATGTCAAACTGAGAGGAATAGTTGGAACACTGAGTCAGTTTCTAGGATTCTGAGAAAACCTGGTGCTGTGGCAGGTACTCAGCCTTCCTTCCTGTCCTCTCTCAAACTGTGCCATCAGAGGCAGGAGTTGGGGTGCCCTCCTGTGTTCACAGAGGGCTGTGCCATCAGATGCAGGAGTTAGGGCACCCTCCCTGTGTTCACAAAGGGCCATCCTGTCACATGCAGAAGTTGGGTTGCCTTTCCTGGGTTCACAGAGGGCTATCTCATAAAATACAAGAGTCAGGGTGCCCTCCTTGAAGTCACAGAGGGCTGTGCTATCAAAAGCAGGAGTTGGGGTGCTGACTACACTGCCTCTTCCATTGAACTGGAATGGTAGACTGTTCTGTGAGAATTTTCCAAGAACAAGAGAATTGGAGCCTGACTTTCTCATGCTTCCTGTTCTATTTTCATACATCTTCCTTTTCAAAGAAAAACCACCTGGTATTTTTGAGGAGTTGTATTCACAATAGGTTATATTCAGAATAGGTGCTTTTTTGACATTTAAGTTATGAGGATTTTTTTGAAATTATCTCCTACTGCCCACATTCTCCTAAAGTCTATGAGGAAGGAATGTAGCCACAAGTATGGCATCTCTTTCCTTATCCTTTTTCTGAGAAATTCCCAGAAGATCCTTTCCTCAGAAATACAGGCTTATGTTGTGCCCACTTCTTGTTAGTAATGCTCAATGAGAGAGTTGGTAACCCTAAAGCAAGCAGCTATTAGCAGTGGCTTTTGGGCCAGGAGTGTTTTGCAGATGTTGAGAATGCAATATTTAAAAATGGGACTGAGTAGAGAAGTGAAATTCAAATTGATAAGGGGACTGTACATGTGCTTCATTTAACTTCAGACAGATTTTTGACTACTTGTGTCATATGCAAATGTGTACAACAACGCTTGAAATTGGATTTCCATTTCACTTAATTAGATTAGTGTAAGACTTGCATAATAATCAACGATTAGAAGTCTTGCTACTACTGGGGTTCAGAATTTCAAAATGGTTGCTGGTTTTGAAGTTTGGTCTGTCCCAGGGGAATGAGGTCAATTGGTTGATTTGGGGTATAGCTGTGGTTGGTTTTACTTATATTTGTGTGGTCCAACTAAAAGACCTCAATTTGCCTTAACTCAGATAGGTGGACATGAAAATAGAATTATGTTTAAAAAATTCGGAAGAAGTAATTAAGGATTTTTTTAAATTAAAGATTGTGTTCTAACAAAAACAAATTCAAGTACTATTTTTTCCCCTGAGTTTTAAAGAAAATGGGTAATGAAACCTCACTACATGTTTTCTCTCCAACTTAAGTAATAGGAATTTGAAATCCATTATGATTATAATTAGAGTGTTTCCCTCCAAGTTTTAGATATCTACAGTGTGTAGCCTGCGAAGAGAACAGCTTTACATAATTACAAAAAGACAAGGAAGATTGGTTTCAGAAAAGCCAATGGTGGAACAGATGATTACACATAAAATTCTGGGCAAGAAGACAATGACAAAACCGAGAGAGAGAGCTCAAGAGAGCGATACTAAGAACTCATTCAGAAACCAAAAAAACCCAAAGAGCATTTATCCAAACAGACAGCAGCTCTGCAGTGTTCTATTAAGCAAAAGGAAGGCAGATGTTCTATCTTATCCCTATTGGGAAGGTTTTCATTTGTAGTTGGGTGATGTTTTAAAATAAGACTTTCCCAAGTACTGCTTTCTAAAAGGAAGTCAAATTTCATGAGAGGGTGGGGGAATTTTAGTAACTCTGGTAGTTCTCAGAGGTGCAGTTCAAACTTTGACTTAAAGGCAACATGTAGAAATGGAAAAAATTCAAGGAAAAGAGAAAAACTCAGGACAGAATTAAGAACTCTTCCTACTTTTGCAATTAAGTAAGCTTTCTATCTTCTTGTGCCTCAGTTTCTTCATATGTTAAGCAGGATTATAACATGCTATATACCTCTAACTTCCCTGGGATCCAGGATTATTATCTGTAAAATGAGATTATTTTATGGCTCTAAGAGAATAAGTAAAGGGACTTCATTTTTTTATGTACAGCTAATTTTCTGTTCCTCCCCATTTTTCATATTCTGGCCCTGCTATTTGCATTTCATGTTTCATGGAGTGTTTATGATGATTAAATATGACCATGTACAGACAATTGCTTTAAAAAGTAGAAATGACTATCAAGAAATCAAAGTGGGACATTAATTGTTAATTCAACACCAGATCTTGAAACAAATTCTAATTTTTGGTCAAAATATCTATAAGTCTGAGGCATAGGCCTAAGGGGAATTCTGTTACTCTAAAATGAATAAGCAATGGAGATAGAGTTTGGATTCAAGTCAATCTGATCACCATCCATACTTCTAATGACCATCTGTATACTGTGTAAATGTTAATTGTGGGAACATCCAATACTCAAGCAGGAGGGTAGAAAGTGATGATGAAGGGATTTAACTTTCTTTTCTCGTTCCTTTTGGATTCTTTCTATCAGCAAGGAAAAGTCTGTTCTTCCTTCCGTATTTGTCATAATAGGCATCTATAGCATCAAAGGAAAGACGATCTGAATGAAGCACTGCCTTAGTGAGATGTCAGGTGGATTTCAGCCCCAGTGACTAGATTACTGATAAAAGGATAATCATTTTACTTTATCTATTATATAAAATAGGAGAAGGATGTGGCAATCCACTCCCAAAGCAATCCTGAAACAATCAGCCATTGAAAACTCTGGGGGTCACTATGAGTCGGCGGATCTGATTCAACAGCACCTAACAATAAACAACTATATAAAATCTATGTAACTAGAGTTTTTTGATTTAATGTTAACAGTGCTGAAAGTCCAAATGTGTCTTTGAAAATCTGTGACTGGCTAGTTGTTATTGTTGTTAGATGACATTGAATCAGGTCCGACTCAGCAACCCTACATACAACAGAAAGAAATACTCTGTGACACTGTGCCATGCTGGGCACTATGTCAGTGTTTCTCTGCTATTTATAGGGTTTTCAATGGCTGATTATTTCAGGATTGTTTCTAGTGTGGGCTGCCAAGTCCTTCTCCCATTTTTATGGTGCTGGGGATTGAACCCAGGGCCTCAGCGTAGAGTGGCACTTTAGCAACTGAGCTAAACCCCAGCCCATAAATGGTTAAGGTTTCCTTAAAATTTATAGTCTAGGATTGTAATAGTTAATTCTGATTGTTAACTTGATTGAATTAAGAAATGCCTAGGAGATTAGTAAAATAACACCTTTGGGTGTGTCTATGAGGGATTTCAGAGACAATTAGATCTTGAGGGCTCTGACCTGATCAATGGATCAATTTCATGATAGATTTGTAATATAATTGCATTACTGGGAAGTAGTAAAAAGTAAGAGGGGGGCATTTGAATGAAGTAGGTCACTGGGGACATGTCTTTGATGTTCTATCTTGCCCTTGCCCCTTCCTGTATCCCTCTCTGTGCTTCCTGTCTGCCTAGAAGTGAAAAACCTCCTCTGTCACATGATCCTTCCACCATGATGTCCTTTCCAAGCATATGGGACCAAGTGATTATGGACTAGATTCTCTGAAACTGTGAGCCAAGATACTGGTAAATATTTCCTCCTTTAAGTTGATTTCTCAAGGCATTCTGTCATATTAAGGAGAAAAATAATACAAAAATATTAGTAATGTATCTCATACAATCTCAAGAATATGTAAAGATATAAACTTTATTATTAAAGATAGGGTGTTTATAATGGACTATGAGTTATGATGGTGCAATGGTGGTAGCAGTATGTGTATTTGTCCTTAGTTGGGAAGAGAGAGATGTAATGATGTGGGCAGGACTTTACTGATAGCATTTCCTTAGTGCCATTTTGTCTGAGTTATATTGGAGGCAGGGTATAGAGTTCTGTCCTGGAAGCTGGCAGGCATAACGAAGTCAACAACATCTTGCTAAGCCCTTGTGAGTTAGATTCATGTCTTCTCAGGATCCATAAGTACCATGGATATAAAAGGAAGAATGTTTTGCGGCTGTTTTACAGATTGGAGGTAGAATGGAAGAAAGTAAAAGTGTTGCTGTAGTGAAGGCTGGTGAGGTCTCAGAGACAGAGAGTCCAGACTGAGATGTCTACTCAGTGTTTCCAGGTGCTTGTCACCATCTGAGGAAGAATTTAGAGACAAGATAATGTAAGGAATTGGGAGGAAGTTTTATTACAGAACAAAATCCACACTTAAGAGGGAGTTCAGGCTAGGATTTATCTCAGTTGGTAGAGTGCTGCTGTGCAGTGTCTGAGGTCCCAGGTTTGATTCCCAGCACCTTAAACATGGGAGAAGGATGTGGCAATCCACTCCCGAGGCAATCCTGAAATAATCAGCCATTGAAAACCCTATGAGGGTCGTTATGAGTCAGACATAACTCGACAGCACTTAATAACAACAACAGCAGGCTCTCAAGATGGGGTTGCATTGCTTAGCATTTGGGATATCTTATCTTATGGACAAACTTTAATTGAGGGGAGGATTACTCACGAATTAAGGTGAGGGCAAGGTGGGAACTTTCAGGAATGGATCCCCTGAATAGAGGTTTCTCACCTTTACTGTCCTTATATGGAGTTTTCAGGTGTGTCATGGCATCAGATGCATGAAGGGAGCAGCCAATTCTTCAAGGATAATGAATGAAGATGCCATTACAATGAAGCAAGGGACAGTTAGTCATCCTTTCAGTTGGCCATGTTGGTTCCAGCTGGTTTGGGTGGGGTGGTCTTTTTTGTTATTGTTTAAGCAGTTACATGATATCATGCTGAATACAGCTCTGTAGTTATATCAACCTCTAGCTACCATGCAAAAGAGGTTTATCTCTTTTGTTGCCCCCTTATACCTATGTAGCCTGCCTCAGAAAGGTCCTTGGGTATAACAAAGTATTCCACCTTGGGTGACTACAATGATGGGGACAGGAACAGAAGCAGGCTTGGCAAGAAAGATGGTAAGTTTTCAGATTGGAACATATTGTTTGTGAGGTGGTTATGAAATATCCCACTAAAGATGACAATGTTGTTGTTGTTGTTGTTATATGTGGATGAGTTGGGTCTGACTCATAGCAACCCTGCTTACAACAGAACAAAACACTCCCTGACACTGTACCATGCCTGGCACTGTGTCAGTGCTTCTCTGCTATTCATAGGGGTTTTGATGTCTGATTGTTTTGGGAATGGGCTGCCAGGTCCTTCTCCCTAGCCTGTAGCACCTGGTATTCACAGGCAATGTCTCATCCAAGAACTAACCAGGCTGACCCTCTTAGCTTCCAAGATCAAACAGGATCAGATTACAAGGTACTATGGCTGCATTCAATGTGTAGAGTTAGGATTTATTAGCTTTGTGCAGATGAGGGCCCCTATGGGAAGAGATAGAAGCTGGACTTTATGAAGAAGAAAATTGTATCAGGATTGGAGGAAGACTCATTAACAACCTGTGTTATGCAGATGATACAACTCTGCTTGATAAAAGTGAAGAAGATTTGAAATACTTGCTGTTAAAGAACAAAGAATACAGCCTTCATTATGGATTGCACTACAATATCTTAAAAACAAAAATCCTTCTAATTGGGTCAGTAAGCAATTTCATGATAAATGCAGAAAAGATTGAGGTTGTCCAAGATTTTGCTTTATTTGTTTCTACAATCGATATCCATGGAAGCAGCAGTCAAAAAATCAAAAGACATATTGTATTGGGAGAAGCTGTTGCAAAAGACCTCTTATAAAGTGTTGAAAATTCCAGATGTCACTTTGAAAGTGAAGGTATACCTGACTTATGCCATGGTATATTCCATTGTATCATATGGTTGTGAAATCTGGATATTGAATAAGGGAGACAGGAGAAGAATTGAGCTTTTGAGCTATGGCGCTAGAGATGAAAATTGAATACACTATGGACTTCCAAAGAACCGACATACCTGTTTTAGAGGAAGTGCAACCAAAGTGCTCCTTGGAAGCAAGGATGACTAGACTGCATTTTACATATTTTAGACATGTCTAGGTGAGACCAATACTTGGAGAAGGACATTATGTTTGGGAGAGTGGCAGGTCAATGAAAAAGAGGGAAGACCCTCAACTAGATGGATTGACACACTGTCTGCAACAATGGGGTTAAACATAAATAAGGTCATGTGCCCAGCACAGTGTTAGGAATGTTTCATTCTGTTGTTATGATTTGGACCTGACTTGATGGCACCTAACAACGGCAATGTAGAAAGAGATGGTAATGGATAGGCAAAGAGATTCTCTTAAAATAGTTGAGTTTAAATAGAGGCAGATATAGAATGAAGAGGTGAAAATGATACTAGAAAATAAGTGGCCACAGTCCCAGCCATCTCTACCACATACTCCTACTTCAAGGCTCTAGTGAGTGCATTTTGTGCTCTCTGCTAGAATAGTCCTTCCCTCATGGAACAATGAGTGGGTCACTGTGTCACTCTTTTCATAACTTGGAGGAAATGTCACCTTTTCAGTGAAGCCTTCAGTGACTATCCCATTTAAACCTGCAGTCTCTCCCATGTTCACTATTCTCTTTTCCCCTGCCTTGCCTTGTATTATTTTTTCTAAAGCACTTAGCACCATGACATTCTGTAAGTTTAAGTTAATGATTTGTTTAATGTTGGTCTCCATCCACTAGAATTACAAACTGCACAAAGTGGGCGGGATTGCTTACTTTGTGTTTCTGGAATCTCTGAGATTGCCTGGCACATAAGAGGTCCAGATATGTTTGTTAAAAGAATGAAAAGCCTCATGGAGACCTAAATATACAGATTTCATAGGTTCATTAACCTTGAAAATGCAGGAAGACCCACTTTTGGTGAGAGAGTAAAAAAAAAAAAATTATGCCTTAAAACTTGAGAACAGGGAACTTGAGGCCACATTTTGTGACTAGAAAATGTTTAAAGAAGACAAATGGTAAAGCAATTTGTCTTTTGGAGAGGATAATTTAGAATATTAATGGGGCTGCTGATAAGTTAGTCAAGAAAATTAAGGATGCTCTTGCAGTGTTTGTGCAGGTGGAGATTGATGGCAAGGAAGCTGGTTTGGAGGGATGGTGGCATGTATGGAGACTACCCAGGCTGTGGCTGGTGGTCTCTTGTGTATGCTCAGGGTTGTGTAAATGGTAGGTCAAGTCTGGCTTCTTAAAGTGCTTTGCTGAACTATCTCTTTAAATCAGAAAAATTAAAGATTAGAGCAGAGAAACTACCTGAGTTGAGGGAATAAAGAGAATTTAATGTTTTAGATTTAGGAAGTTAAAAATTAAATCATTTTAGAAAAAAGTATAATGTTTAGAATAATATAGCTGAAATGAAAAATTAAGAATATATGTATATTCATATATATATATATAAATATATGGGAAATTCAGTTTAACTTAGGTTATCGTAATTAGAGTTTTGAAAGGATATGAGCAGTTGTGGGGAAGACCTTGCAGGCATTCTCTTGGATCCTCAGAAGGTTAAGTTGGCTCACAGACTTCTTAGTAGTACAACTTTCTACACTGGAAAGTCTCTTACAGTGGCTTTGCAAGGTCCTAGGAAAGACCTGCAATCTTGATGTGAAGTCCAAGAGACAGGTACTTGATTTAATTACTTCTGTTCAAATCATTAGGGGACCAATATGATGTATTTTCAAAAGTTCATATTCTAAAACACAAATGATTACATACTATTTATACCTATTATCAACTTCTTTTCCTGGAAGGAGAGTTTGGACAAAACATTTCATACCAAGTAAATGATAGAGAAGACTTAGATGGGGGGGGAGGCATACAAAAGGGTAAGGGGGAACCTATATGAATAATGTACATCAAAATGCATATATGTAAATGCCACAATGAAAACCATGTCAGAATGAATCACATTAAGGTGTACATTAAAAGTGTCCAATAAAAATATTACTTGAGAAAAAAAAGATACAAGATCTTCAGTCACAAACAAGGAATTTATGCTATTTGAGGTTCTTGGTTGCAAGTAACAGACTATTCTAGATGGTGTGAGCAGAAAATGAAATTGTTGAGAAAATGTAATTCTCAAAATCACTCAGAACACTAGAGAATAAAAGCCAAGTTACATGACAGAGCCAGTTTAAGAAGGGCACAGTTGCCACAACCTTTGGAACCTGGATACCATTGAACTCCAGATGTTGCCTTTGGCATGGACACCATTATGGCCCTGGGGACCTGGATATGGCTACTTCTGCATCATAACAGGACCCCTCTATCTCTACCTTTTTGGGCCATTGGATCCTGATTCCAAGTCCAGGAGCAGATGTTCTGGATTGCTGGATCCTAGAACATGTGCCACCTCCTAGCTAAAAGGAAAATCCAGAAGTCAAGGGTCTAGAGTCTCATCTTTGTACAATGGGGACCCTCCCAAGACAGGAAGGGCAGACAACAAACTACAAATGCTCACACCTGAGTGTTCTGGACTTGTAATTATGGAGACATGCATATATGGATGCACCCTTGTGGAGAAAGAAAAGAAAGCAGACCTTGAATTTGAGAACTATGGGCAAATCACTAGGAGGAACACTACATTTAGAAACTATGGGAGTGCTGGTTTGTTGCCTATTTTAGTCTCTACCATTCTTGCCCTGCCTTGCTCTGCTCTGCATCACAGGGTCTGGGTTACAGCAAACCACAGATCCTCTTGGTTTGTTCAGACAACAGGAAGCACTGTTAAAAGGTTGGAAGATGAAAGAAGTGAGAAGGCATGTTCTCTCTGTTGCTGTTTCCCATGTGTTCCCTGGAATAACCGAGTCTCAGACAATCCCAACTTCAGCCACAATAGCTCCATGTAGGCCTGGAGAGCCAGCCTTGGTGGTTCAAACCCCTCCTTACCCCTCAGTGTACCGTGATGCATCCCTGGAATTGGACATGGCATGTTCTCATCTTCACTCCAGCCTTAGGTGGGGCAACTACTTTCTGCAGTTCCTAGTCTCTGGGTTACCTCCACTTGCTCCTTTTTTTTTCTTTAATCATCTTCAGCACTCTGTAACTGGTTACCTGGAATAAATCCCCTGTACTTGAAACTCCTCAAAAAAAATAAACAAAAAAACAACAAAACAACAACAACAACAACAACAACAAAACATTTCAAAAGTGGCAATATTTACCTTTCCTTGGACTGATTATTCTCAGTGATGCTTCAATTTTGGATCTAGTCAGTAAATACAAATCTAGACAGTGATGCCGACACAGAATTGGTCCTTTCTTAACTAGAGGTGGTATTTCATGCTTCTCATCTCCCCTATTTTCTTCAACAATCTGTTCAGATTTTCTTTGGGTGCCACTCAGAGCACTTGGGTTGCGAGCAACAGACACTAGTTCTGACTAACTTACAATAAGAAGGGATTTCTTGGAAGGTGAGAGTGAACATACAGAATTGGAGAAGAGATCTGGTCATTAGGTTTGGAACAGACCATAATCAGGAAGCTCCAGATGGTCTTGGTGGCAGAAATACCTGAAGAGCCTTGCCTGTGCTAAACTCTGAAATTAATTTTCTTGATTCTAGTTCCATGTTTGTATCACATGATCCCTGATTCACATTTTGGGAAAAGAATATCTATTTTCTCTAGCTTGACTAAAGGAAGATAGGGCTTCTAATGAACATTCTCACATACATGATCCATGGATTGGAGAGGTAATTTTTCCAAAAGAAACCAAAGAATGTGAAATGGGTAATGGGCAGTGAAAATACAATTTCCCAAACCTCTGTGGGTTAAGGGAACTCTACAAGTTAAGCAAACTGCTCTTCCCTGCCTGTGGCCATTGCAGTTTAATTTCTGTACATCATATTTTATCTTGGACACTTTCAACCACTTGATGCTTTCTTCCATAGTTTATCTGAGTGCAGGTAAAAAATTAGTTGGCTCTTTTTTGGTGTGCTCTGTGATGAAATTATGGAAATGTATAGCTCCTCTCTGTTAATCTATGTTGTTGTTGTTAGGTGCCGTAGAGTCGTGTCCAATAGATAGCAACCCTCATAGGGTTTTCAATAGCTCATTGTTTTGGGATTGCCTCAGGAGTGGATTGCCATGTCCTTCTCCATTTTTGCTGTGCTGGGAATTGAACCCAGGACCTCAGAGATTGGAGAGTGGCACTCTACCAACTGAGCTAGATCCCAGCCCTTCTATAGGTGAATGAAAATAGGATTTGGAGTAAAATAATTTAGTTAGGAAGTTATTAAAATGGTGATCTGAGCTACTGCTTCCATAGTATTAATGTTATTGTTTTATTGGACTGTTTTTAGCATTTAACTTCTCAGAATCTATGTTCAGCTTGACTCCTATTTAAGAAGTGTCTTCCTACCATGAGAGATTTTTTTCCTTAGATTTTGCTATGATAAGAATGCTTTATAACAAACATCTCCCCAAATCTTAGAGGCTCATAACAACATTTTATTTTCTCATTCATTGGCTTGAGTTTTAGTTGCTCTGCTGGGCTCTGCTGTGCTCAGTTGAGTTTAGCTAGGATTGGCTGAATTTGGCTCCAGGTTGCATGATTTATTTTTACTTTATTTTAAGACAGAGCTCAGTTGGTAGAGCGCTGCTCTGCAGTCTCTGAGATCCCAAGTTTGATTCCCAGCACTGCAAAATGGGAGAAGGACATGGGAACCCGCTCCCAAGGCAATTCCGAAAACAGCCATTGAAAACCCTATGAGGGCCGCTATGAGTTGGACTCGACTCGAGGGCACCTAATAACAACTAGCTATGTGGTCCAGGCTGGTCTGAAACTATGCAGTCCAGGCTGGCCTCAAACACATGTTAATCCTCCTACCTCAGCCTCCTGAGTGCTAGGGTTACAGGCATGCTGCACCACATGCAGCTTATTGGCAGGTTGGTATTAGATTGGGCCTAAAAACATCCTTATTCTTGGTTTCCCTTGACATGCTCTTCACGTAGTAGATACAGAAGTAGAAAGGGACTGATGATACTTTCCAGCCCTCTTAAGCCCTCAGAGAGGAACTGGCATGTGTTCATTGTGTTCCACTGGTGAAAGCAAGTCATATGACCAAGCCCAGTGTCAGGAAAGGCATGGCAAGGGTAGAGAGGAAAGGACAAATTACAAACAGTACTGTCCTTTGCAGGGTTTAACTATGCTATCTTTACTCAGCAGGCAGCTGAACATTGGAAAGAAAATAAAAAGTACCATAGAGTCAGAGTTTGCTATGCAGTAGGAAGGAAGAAATCCATCACCATAAATTTTGGTATGTGAATACAGTAAGTAAGTTTCCAAGCAAGGATCTGTCTTCAGTAATATGAGATGGGAATACAAAAGAAGTACAGTTTGTAGATGGTGGAAGACCTGAGCAGGATAGGATGAACAGCAGAGTCCAGATCAGGCCCAAAGAGACTGCAGGCTGTTCTTTTAGGCCATACAGACTAGATTCTAATCACATTCAGCTGTATACCCAGCCATCCACAGGATTCTAATCTGTATCTGATTTTGTAGCCCTCTAAAATTGTTGCAAAGGTACAGGTTATATTAGATAACGTACAGTATATACGGAAATAAATATTTGAGTACAAATGATATATAGGTAATTCCTAACCAATATTGTGATTAGCTCTGCAGTAGCCTTTACCTTGACTGTCACTAAACCATGTGGGCAGAATATGAAGTGAGAGGGTGCCACTGTAATTCATTCATTCACGCTTTCTGAGCACATCATCAATACTGGATGGTCTCATAACTTAATCTCAGTCACAGCATATAGAATGTTGTCTAAATTTATTTCTCTCTTGGGGTTGTATGTGTTACCTCTCATCCATAATAGTTGTGTGCTCTGCCTCAACACCATTTGTCTCAAACTGTAAAGTGCAAAGAATATTATTAATAGTAGTAGTAATAATAGTACAAAATAATAACATTACTACATGGTGTTTCTCTAAAGATAAAATATTTACAATAGAAAATGGCTTGGTAAATAATAGCATGTTGCTATTTATGTATAAAGAAGTGACTTGGGCACCATTCAGTCATGGACTAAACAAAGCTGGAATAGACTAAGCACCTCAATAGTTGAATATGGTATAATATTTTATGAAACATTAGTTTGCTAGGGATGCCATAATAAATTGCCACATACTTGGTGGTTTAGAATAATAAAAATTTATTCCTGCACAGTTCTGGAAGCTAAATGTCCAAAATCAAGGCATTGGCAGGGCTGTACTTGCTCTGAATGACCCAAGGGAGCCATCCTCTTTTGTCTTCTCAAAGCTTGTGGTTCCTCCTGGCAATATGTGGTGTTCCGTGGCTTGTAGCTACATCACTCCAAGCTCTACCCTCATCCTCCCTTCTTCCGTGTGTGTATGTATATTTCCAAATCTCCCTCTCCTATTAGATAAAATAATCAGTTATTAGATGTAAACTCCAATCTAATTCAGTATGACCACATCTTAACTTGATAATGTCTGCAGAGACCTTCTTTCCAAGTAAGGTCACATTCTCAGGCATCAAGGGTTAGGAGTTAAACATATCATTTTTGAGGACATAATTCAACCCTGTGCAGAGATATATCAGAGTGATGTGATAAGATGAGAATCTCCTTAATAAGATGTTATCAAAGGCTCAACAATAAACTGAAGTTGATCTCTGCTTTTTTTTTTTTAAATGGAGAATGAGAAGGGTAGTGTCTGAAAGACTTCTAACACAATGAATGATGCTATAGATTAGGCTTGGAAGAACAAGACAAATTGATTATGAGAGGTCATACACTTTTCATTATTTTCAGAAAATAGTTGAAATTTCAACCAATTCAAGTAAACATAAAACAGAAAGTCTAGGGACAATAAGTGGGTTGAAAGAGAAATTCACGTGACCCTGAAGCATATAAATTAAGAGTGGGATCAGTATATAAAACTCTGAAATTATCATGTTAGAATATTCCTTCTTTTAAAAAAGAATTTAAGCATAGATATTCAACAATACAGGATATAAATAAGAAATAATGTTATCATATATGCTATATGAGCTTCTGAGTTTCAGTGTGTGGTATTTAGACCTATAAATATAAGGAGGGCTGGGATTTAGCTCAGTTGGCAGAGCACTGCTCTGCAGTCTCTGAGGTCCCGAATTCAATTCCCAGCACTGCAAAATGGGAGAAGGACGAGGCAACCCACTCCCAAGGCAATCCTGAAACAGTCAGCCATTGAAAACCCTATGAGGGTCTCTATGAGTTGGACTTGACTCGACAGCACCTAACAACAACAACAAGTATAAGGAAATAGAACTGTTTCAGTTGGTAGCTTCTGTAGGCTGAAATGCTACCATGGTTTGACTTAACTCAGTGAAAAACTGTGCATGCTTCTTAAAGCTTCATGCATTTCTTAGCTAGTTTAGTAGGCAGTTTCACTCTCTACCTTGCTAAACAATGAAGTGTTTTAAGTAAACTGCAATGGAGGTTATTTCAGAGCTTTCCATTTATCTGTAGAATTATTATAATTTTATCACTCATAGTTTTGGTCCATCTGAAGATGGTGTTTTAGTGCACCAGTGTAGGGTATAACGGGAGATATTTTGTAATGTCTCATGTACATATACACTATGTTGATAAAAGAACAGACACTGATGAAAAGTTAACATTGCATTTGTACAATGGGTTGTTAGAAATCTAGGGTTTAATGCGTAGGTATTAGCTTGGGAGCTCTACCCTATAGCCCTACACTTTGGTTGCTATAATGATTAAATTTTACATGTCAGTTTGACTGGGTCTGTGTTGCTCAGTTGCCTGGTAAGTCACCAGTCTAGATGTTGTTGTGCAAATACTTTGTAAAGATGATGGACATCTACAATCAGTTGATTTTATAAGAGATTACCCTCCACAATGTGGGTGGGCCTCATCTAATCAATCAAAAGCTTTAAGAACAAAATCTGAGGTGTCCTGGAGAAAAAAATAATTTTGCAATCTCTTCTAATCTCATCATGCAAATGCTTCTGTATTCTGTTGGTTAGACTAGGCTCATACTCAATGGGAGGGGATTATAGGAATGTATGAATGAACATCAGAATGTGAAGATCACTGGGACCATCGTAGGGTCTGTTTGCCACAAGAATTTTTTTCAGTTTTTTCCCCTTTATTGGTATATGTTGGTGGAGTACAGAATAATACAGCATTTGCTTTTTCCATTATGCGACTATTATATCACTTGTGGTTACACTCTTATCAGCTTATGAGGTTTATGGAACCTTTTGACTAATACGTAGTAGAACTCATACGCAAGAATTTCTTAAATACATTTTATCTGATGATTAATGATGACATTTTAAAGGTTATTTTGGCCTAAAACCTGGGAGTTATTTTTTTGGTTCTGGGGTTTCTCTTTTTATTTGTCTTCTGTGTTTCATCTATTTCTGTAACTGTCTCCTAGTGAGAAGAACAGTCAGAAAACCAAGTGTGTTATTTAGCTTTTGTGTCTCTGTGGCAAAATACCAGGCAGAAACAACTTAGGGGAGGAAAGATTTATTTTGGCTCGTGGTTTAGTAGATTTCAGATCATAGAGGAGGCGTGGCACAGTAGCTATCATCACAGTGTACAGCAGAGGATCTCACATGTTAGCAGAAAAGAGCAGAGAGAGCTGGACTAGAATTGTGGGCCAGGTAACCTTCTTCAAAGGCCCTTTCCCAGTGACCTACTTCTGCCAGCCGGGTACCACCTCCTTAAATTCCATAGTCCCTCAAAACAGAGTCACTGATTAGGGACCAAGAATTCAAACACATGATCTATGGTGAACATTTTAGATTTAAACACCAAGTTGTAACACCAAATTATATTCTGCCAATTTTGGAGAAGTCACTTAAATCATCTAGGCTATTGTTTCTTTATCTGTGAGGTCTGCTATTAAGTGCTCCTTACAAGTCTATTTAGTCTTAACATTCTTTGATCTCAAGTGTGCTGAGTTTTCTCATGTGAATGAGTTTCTTTTCTTTTCCCACTCCAAACTGTTTTCATTTTCCCACTTGCTAACTAAAGAACCCATAGTAGTTTCTGATTGCCTATAAGGTAAAAGCCACTATAACTTATTTATTAGTAACTCTCCCTTATTGTTGTAGTTGTTAGGTATTGTCGAGTGGGTGTCCGACTCATAGCGACCCTGTGTACAAAAGGCAAAGCACCATTGTCAGTGCTTCTCTGCTATTCACAGAGTTTTCAATGGCTGATTGTTTTTTTGGAGTGCATTGCCAGGACCTTCTCCCAAGCCTACAGCACTGGGTGTTCCAAGGCAGTCTCCCATAGAAGTGCTAACAAGGCCCGACCCTGCTTAGCTTCTGAGGTCTGATGGGATTGGACACCACAGTGCTACGTCTGCAGGCCATGACTTTCCCGAGTGTGGTCTAAATTCTATCCTCATCTTCAGCTTGAATTCTACTACTACAGAATCCTCTAGTTATGGCAAGACTGAGCTGCTCACTCATCACACCTGGCTTTGTTCTATGGTTTGTTCACTTACCTTCTCTGCCTGATTGTCATCCATATGTTCCCTCTGCCTATGTAGTTACTGTTATCCTCTAGAGTCTTTCTTTTATTCTCAACTGATCAATTTTTCCTTTCTTTTGGTCTCAGCCTGAGGTTTTTCAGTGATTCATCCAACAGGTAATTGTTAAGAGTCTATAGTATGAGCCTCACATGGTGACACACGCATGTGAACCTAGCGACTCTAGAGGCTGAGGCAAGAGAGTCGCAAGTGTGAGGCCAGGAGCACCCTGTGCAACTTAGCAAGTCTCTGTCTCAGGATAAAAATTTGAAAGGGGGCTGGGGTACAGCTGAATGGTAGAGTACTTGCAAAGTATGTGTGAGGCTCTGGGTTTAACCCCTCAGTACTGAAAAAAAAAAAAAAGGGAAGGAATCTACAGTATGGTAGGTACAGTGTTCTGCTCTGGGGAGTCATTGATGAACTAAAACCAACATATTTTTCTGACTTGTGGAACTTACAGTGTAGTAGGAGAAAAGTGACATTTCTCAAATATTCACAGAAACCAAAATGCATGGTTCCACAAGAAAACTGAAATATTATCAAATAATCATACAATGTGATATGACATAATAAGCTCAACAGAGATACTTGATGCCTGAAAAATAAAGAAAAATCATCTGGATGGAGAGATAATACCAGAGCATGGTATGGGAAGGAACACAGTGGGTATGATGAAGGCAGAGCTAGATTCTCTAAATAGGGGAGTGAGCCTAGGGGTGGGCCTGGCCAGGCGTGGGGGAGGTGACAGGTAGAGCCACTTTTCTGACCATCTGCTTTACACATATCCTAGTTTTGCTTTCATGTGTTATAATCTGAAAAAATTGTCATGCTAAAATTTTACCTCAGGATAAGTACTGATTTGGACAATGTACTCAAAGAAGTAATTGTACAGTCTTCTGCTTCCAGTTAGGATTCTTAGTGACAGGAACTAAAATGCCAATGTGTCTGCACCTCAGAATGTTGGTTAGGATTCTGGGAGTATCTGGGGTTGGATGGGTAGAGGGGGATAGATCACACAGAAAATTATACATCAGGACAAGGAGATTTATCCCAGGTGTAGGATAGTTTTAAGCTAGAATGTTACTAGGATCAGGTTTCCATTCTGAAAATACATCTTTGACTGCCATGTGGAGACAGAGGACTTCCCTGAATCATTTTTAGTCAGTCCCTTTTTGTGTGAACCAGGATGTTGTTGTACAGCTGTTTATTTTTATCTACTTCACATTATAGTATTTCCTCCTCATTCAAATGTATGCTATATCAATTAGGATTTAGTTTGCTATAGTAACAGAAGAGTGCTAAATAGCAGATTAAAAATAGACTTTCTTTTGTCACACAAAAGGATCTTGAAGTAAGCATTCTAGGATTACAGTGGAAGCCTCCCCCGTCATCAAGGAGCTACAATCCTCTTTCTTGTTGCTATACCAGCTTAATGTATTCTGCCTCAGGGTCCAAGATGACCACTTAAATTTCAGACATCACTCTGGTTGTCTAGTCAGCTTCAAGGATATGAGATTGTTGAAAGTGTGTTTTTTTCCTTTAAGGACACTTACTGGAAGTTACACATGATTATCTCCATGTTCTAGAACTTAATTATTCACCAACACCTAACTCCAATGAATGTTGGAATATATAATCAATATTCTATGGGGCCATGTGTCCAGCTAAAAATGAAGGCTTCTCTTCCTGTGTAAGAAGGGAAATGTAAATATTGAGGACAAATTTGGACTTTTGGATACATTTTCTTCCTTCTTGGTAAGGCAAGACTGAATCGTATTAAGTTACTAATTGTATTTCAAAGACTAGGGTCTCTGGAACTTAGGCAAAACCATCCACTAGGCCTGGGTATGATTCTATGTTCTTATGGCCCATAAACTGAAAAACAAGTTGTCATTGCATTATTATCAACATTGCTGTTCTTAGGTACCATAGAGTCGGTATCCAACTCAGCGACGGTACATACAGCAGTGAAACACTTGTCAGTGCTTCTCTGATGTTCATAGGGTTTTCAATGGTGGATTGATTTTGGGGAGTGGGTTGCTGGGTCCGTTTCCCAAGACTGCAGCACTTGGTGTTCCCAGGAGGTCTCCTATCTAAGTACTAACCAGGCCCAACCCTGCCTAGCTTCCGAGATCTGATGGGATTGGATGCCATAGGGCTAGGGCTGCAGGCTTATCAATATTATTAAATGTTTATATACAACATTTAATAATGGAGAAGGAATCGGGTAATTGCAACAAAACTTCCCATCTAGAAATCTGCAGAACCGAAACTACCATTAGTCATTTGTCCCTACAAATGAAAAATTCCCTATGGGTAGGAATAGTGTGGGACAAGTTTTCTGATTAGCCAACTGGAAACTGCTGGTTCTGCTCTTTGGTAGGAACTCCCTTATACATTGTCCTTTATTTCTGGCTTTGCTCCTGGGGAACATTTTCCTTTTCCATTTTCATCCAAGGATGTCTTCAAGGACAAAAGGACAAAAGTTCCTGAGGGCAGTGGAACTTCTGCAGATCATTTCTGTTTCTACTGTTTTGAGAAGAAGATGGGAGTTGTATTTTGAAGGCTATGTATTTATTTTCCAAAGAAGACTGTAACAGTATCTCCCATCCAAACAGTTCTTCTTCCCCATTGAGAGTAGAATCTATTTCCTCTCTTCTTGAACCTTGGACCTTTTTGACTACCTCAACCAATAGAATATGGCAGAATAGTACCATCTGACTTCCCAAGGCTCATTCATAAAAGTTGATGCAGCTTCTATCTGATTCACTGGTCTTAGAAACCAGTTACCATGTTACCAGGAAGTGCAGGCCATGTGGAGAAGTTACATGTGGTGTTTAGCTAACCAACTTAGTGTGGGTCATAGACAACAGCTAGCATCAACTCCTAGACATGTGAGTGAAGAAACCATTAGATGATGTCAGCACTAGCTACTGTCTGGTTGGAAATTCACGAGAGGCTCTAAGTCTGAACAGTTCTGGGAGATGAGCCCAGTCAGCTCTCAGAACTGGGAGGGATGGTAATAATAGTAATACAAGATCATTGTAATTTTATACCACTAAGTTTGGGGGTATTGTCACACAGTAAAAGATAATCTGTACACAGCTTTTACAGGCTGGATGGGGGGTGTTCCTAATTCAATTCTCAAACAAAAACAAACAAATAAGACCCCTCCAATCAAAATCAAAACAAAATCCCTCAAAACAACCTTCCAATTTTTTTACTTCTCATTGGGTACATGTATGAATAACCAGTCACAGTTCTTGAATAGTTTTAAAACTATGTTCTTTTATTTATTGATTTCTTTGATATTCCCATCCTTTACTCTCATGTTGATGGTGACTTTCTTGTGATTGTCTGAAATAATGGGTTTGCAGGTGAAAGAAACACCATTAATATCTTGTATGCCAGTAGGTTCACATCCTTTGTATATAGGAGTAAATGTAATCTCCAGCTTGAACCTTTATTTCTTGGGCACTTTATCTCCCCAATTCTCTGCTTCAGAATGAGGTATGAAGCTGTAGACTTTTTCAATCTAGCAATGTTCTAAATCATAGGACTCATAATAAATCTATATAGTTCAGGTTATATGCAGGTGGTGCTTCCTTTAGCAAAGCTGAATTCCCTTCCATTTCTACCTGCAGACTGGATAGCTTTGGCCTGAGTTTAACCTCTTCTGGTAGGACATGGCTGAAAGTGGCAAGAAGAAACAAATAGCCAGCAGTATTTTAATTCTTTACTATCATTTCCCTTAATGTTATAGCCTTTGTGGGCATGTGATCTGCCTTGCAAAGTGAACAGGTTTCTGTCTGGTCCAGAGTTTTGACTAAATCTGTGGCATTATGAGAGCTGGGGTTTAGCTCAGTTGGTAGAGTGCTGCTCTGCACTTTTTGAGGACCCAAGTTTGATGCCCAGCCCTGCAAAAATGGGAGAAGGATGTGGCAGTCCACTCAGGAAACAATTCTGGCATAGCCAGCCATTGAAAAGTCTTTCATAGCTAACCTATGAGAGCCACTATGAGTCAGACACAACTTGAGAGCACCTAACAACAACAACAACAACAACAACAACAACAACAACAACATGGCATTATGAGATGAGGGTTATGAGATTTCCACCCTGTGATAATTAGATAATTCTCACTTGCTGCATACCACATTAAGAAGTCAACAGCTAGTGTTTTTTAAAAGTCCTATTATTTGCAGTGGCTGGGATTTAGCTCAGTTGGTAGAGCGCTGCGCTGCAGTCTCTGAGGTCCCGAGTTCAATTCCCAGCACCGCAAAAATGGGAGAAGGACCTGGCAATCCACTCCCAAGTCAATCCCGAAACAGTCTGCCATTGAAAACCCTATGAGGGTCGCTATGAGTCGGATGCCGACTCGACGGCACCTAACAACAACAACAAC
>VMDO01006773.1:0-97006 GCA_007922755.1 Pedetes capensis
AAAAAAAAAAAAAAAAAAAAAAAAAAAAAAAAAAAAAAAAAAAAAAAAAAAAAAAAAAAAAAAAAAAAAAAAAAAAAAAAAAAAAAAAAAAAAAAAAAAAAAAAAAAAAAAAAAAAAAAAAAAAAAAGAGAGAGAGAGAGAGAGAGAGAGAGAAAAGAAAAAAATTAAAATAGAACTACCATATGATCTAGAAATCCCACTTCCGGGTCTATAGCCAAAGGAAATAAATATGATAAAGAGATATCTGTATTTTCATTATTCACAATAGCTAAGCTATAGAATCAATCTAAATATCCATTAATGGATACATAAAGAACATGTGGTATGTATCTAAAATAGAATACTATTCAGCCTTGAAAAAGAAGGAAATTCTGCCATTTGTAACATGAATGAATCTAAAAGATATTGTGCTTTGTGAATTCATGCAGGCATAGAAAGACAAATATTGCTCAGAGCCAGGCACAGTGGCACACACCTGTAATCCCATTGACTTGGGAGGCAGAGACAAGAGGATCACAAGTTCAAAGACAGAGGCACCCTGCAAAATTTAGCAAGTCTGACTAGAGATAAAAGAGTAAAAACTGGGCTGAGGTGAGGTTCAGTGGTATGATGTTTGCAAAGTATGCGTGAGGCCCTGGGTTCGACCTCCCAGTACCACCAAAAAAAAAAAAAAAAAAAAGAACATCAACAAAAAGAAATACTGCTCATTCTCACTTTTATGTGGACTTTTAAAAAGGCAAACTCATAGAAGCAGAGAACAGAAAGGGTAGTTGCCAGGCGTAGGAGAAATGGGATGATATTGGTCAAAAGGTAAAGGTTTAGTTATGCAGGATCAATAAATTCTGGCATCATATAGCTGGTAATGGCTCTGCCTACATAAAGTAGTGATATAGTTTCCAAGCCTGCAGCCATACCACTGTGGTGACCAATCCCATCAGATCTCAGAAGTTAAGCAAAGTTGGGCCTGGTTAGTGCTCGGATGAGAGACCGCATGAGAACACCAGGTACTCTAGGTTTAGTAGGAGGACATGGCAACCCACTCCCAAAACACAATCAGCATTGAAAACCCTATGAATAGCAGAGAAGCACTAACAATAGTGTTTTTCCTGTTGTATGTAGGGCAACCAGCAACAAAAATGATATACTGGACAGCACCTAACAACAACAATGTACAGCATAGTGACTGATTAAAATATAATATTGTGTAGCTGAAATTTTCTGAGAGTAGCTCTTAACTACAAAAACAAATGTAACTATGTGAGGTGATAGGCATGTTAGTTAACTTGATTACTATCCTTTCACGATGTATTTGTGTATCAAAACATCACCTTGTGAATCCTAACGCCTTGTGCATATATAACTTTTATCTGTCAATTATACCCCAATAAAGCTGGAAGAAAGAAAAACAAAATAAAATCTCTAACTTTTGTACCTATCTATGCAATAGAAATAAAAATCACTTTTACAGAAAAAGAATGAAAATTCTTAGGAAGGTTGTCAAGTCAAATAAACATTTACCTATTGAAGTGTTTCAATCTGCTGTACATAGGGTCACTATGAGTCGGACTCGACTCAATGGCACCTAACAACAACAACATTGAACTTCTACCAAATACTTAACTCTCTGCTGAGAAGATAATAAAAAGCAGACATGTTGGTCTCTGACAGGAAATTGAAAATCAGTCTACGAGGATGATAGTTAACATCTTTGGGACAATTTACAAAAGCTTCTGGAAGTCTACCACCCTCAGAAGTGCGGGACACAGGATTTGGTCTATGGAACTTAGCCATAGAGTATGTAAGTGCTAGGAAGACTCCTAAAAGAGAGTGAAATTTGTTCAGGGTACTGGAGCACACACAGTACTTAAACAGAAAAAAATGAAAGTGGAAGAGTGCCCCCTGCCACACACACACACACACACACACAAACACACACACACACACATACACACACCACTTCAGAGGCCTGTGCCAGGAGGAAGCATGTTCCCTTCCAGAGAGATGAGAAGGAATACAGCTGTATGGCAGGCAGTAGTGGACAGCTGGCAGATAGGTGTAGGTGTGCACAGAGAAATGGGGAGACTGGGCAAGCAAGAAAGAGTATGGATGCCCATGGGAAGTTATTCCCAACCTCTAGGGAGGAGCACAACACAACAGAAAATTAGGGAAATTAATTTCCTGAAGCCATTTGAGAGTCCAGGTTCAGAGGACAGAGAGCCCATGAGCAGTGAAAGAAATAAACTCATGCCCAAAGCAAAAGAGCTCTATAAGAACAGAGTTAAGCCAAAATTCACTTGACAGGACAAGGGTGGTACCAAGAACATTATTGTTGGTAGGTGTCCATGAATTATTTATTAATATATGTGTATGAAGTAAAATAATAAATATTCATGTTGTTGTTATTAGGTGCCATCGAGTCAGCATCCAACTCACAGGAACCCTGTGTACAACAGGCGAAACACTATTGTCAGTGCTTCTCTGCTGTTCATAGGGTTTTCAATGGCAGATTGATTGTTGGGAGTGGGTTGCCACGTCCTTCTCCCAAGCCTGCAGCACCTGGCTGTTCCCAGGCGGTCTCCCACCCAAGTACTAACCAGGCCCAACCCTGCTTAGCTTCCGAGATCTGATGGGATCGGATGCCATAAGGCTGCGACTGCAGGTGAAAGAAATTCATAGGAGTGAGAAATACCAAATTCAGGGTAGTGGTAACTTCTCAGTGGAAAAGGAGAGCAAGGCTTGATGTTGCTGTTAGGGGCAGGTCCAACTCATAGAGACCCTGTGTACAACAGATGAAACGCTACCTGACACTGTACCATGCCAGGCACTATTGTCAGTGCTTCTCTGCTCTTCATAGGTTTTCAATGGCTGATTGTTTCGGGAGTGGGCTGCTGGATCCTTCTCTCATTTTTGGAGTACTGGAGATGAAACCCTGGGCCTGAAAGCACAGAGCAACACTTCACCAATTGAGCTAAACTCTAGCCCCCACCAAGATGAGAGGATAGAAAATAAGAAAGGAAACAGGATTCAACTGTTGTGCCCTTCACCTTCATAATGGCATAGCTTTGTTCTGATTGGCCCAGAACCTCCTCTTGGCTGACTTAGTTGTGTTGTTAGATGCCTTGAGTCAGTCTGACTCATAGTGACCCTGTTAGGATTTTCAATGGCTGATTGTTTCGGGATTGCCTCGGGAGTGGATTGCCAGGCCCTTCTCCCATGGCTAACTTAAGGGGTGACTAAAAGGTGATGTGTCATAATATCTCATTATTGCAGGAAATTTCTAGGCAAGAAAAGGCAAAATTTTCTTCCCTGCCTCCCTCCTTTCATCTCTGGGCTGAGAGAGAAGTGGCTAGGCCTATAGGCATTGCACATCTCTGCATTGAGTGGGCCTTAGGACAAAGTGTGAGGGAGTGAAGCCCAGGCATCTAGAAGTCACCATAAATCAAGGCCCCTGGCTGTAGTCATGGATCCCCCTAGACTGCCCTAGGTCTAGAAAAATTTTTTAAAATGAGATTACATAATGTAAAATTAGAAAATCTCTTTAAATCCTCATGAATTCTGTTAGAATCAGCCCATCTGGCAAGTACCAGCACATTCCACACTTTAACTCCCTCAGATCCCCCAAAATCCAAGTGCACTGCTGAGAGAAGCCAGGTAATAGGCAGGCCTTTCACACGGCCCTGCTCTGTATGACACTCTCTTTACAAAACGGAGAAAGTGAAGTCCACAGCAAACCCAAGAGACCAAACAGGTAGCTGTTCTTATTTTATCCCCTGTGTTTAAACTTAATCACCACTTCAGAGGATAGACTGAGATCTTTTTCTTTCTCTCTGATTTTATTTATTTATTTGTTTGTTTGTTTTTAGTACTAGGAAGTTGAACCCAGGATCTTGCATGTGGTAGGCAAATGCTCTACCACCAAGCTGTATCCCCAGCCCCTTTGTGTGTGTGTGTGTGTGTGTGTGTGTGTGTATATACACTTATATATGTATATATATATATATTTTTGAGACAGGGTCTTGCTGAGTTGCACAGGCTGCCTCTGGCCTCAAACCTACCATCCTCCTGCCTCTGCATCCCAACTATCTGGGATCACAGGTGTATGCCACTGTACCTCACAAGCCTTCTTAAAAGTAAAGAAAGGTCAGGAGAAGGAGAGTCTGGTGAAACAGAGCTATTAGGAAAAACAAACATACCCCCCTCTGGGTTCCTCCTGCATGGTAGAGACTGAAAAGCTAAAAGCTACATTTCCAAGACTTACTCAGAGTTAGAGTTGGCATACAATTTAGGCTCTGTCAGTAAGATAAACATCTAGGTTTGGAAGGCAAATTGAAGCAGAGGCTGAATTTTCATGACTCTATTAATGGGCAAACACATTTCAACACAGGACATCCATGACCTGCCCCACCTCTTTCATTAGTTACAGCAGTTCCTTGCCCTTTGGATGGTGGCTCTAGTGACCTCGCCTGTACTATGACAAGTCTTTGGTTTCTGTGTCTCCAGACCTCATAGATTGCAAGTACCTAATTTCCCATATATCCCTTTCCTCATGAAATAAAATTGGTTCCTACTTCTTATATTAAGAAATGAGTGAAGTGTATATAAATCATGACATAAAATCTTAAAAGATAGAAAGCTTATAGTCAGCAGATTTCTAAGTGTCTTTGTTGTTGTTAGGTGTTGTGGAGTTGGGTCCAACTCATAGCAACCCTATGTAAGACAGACGAAACACTCCCCAACACTGTGCCTTGCCAGGCACTATGTCAGTGCAACTCTGCTATTCATAGGGTTTTTGATGGGTAATTGCTTTGAGGATTGTTTCAGGATGGGATGCCAAGTCCTTTTCCCATTTTGGGGTGCTGGGGATCGAACCCAGGACCTCAGAAAGTGCAGAGCAGTACCCTACCAATTGAGCTAAACCCCAACCCCTGTCTAAGTATCTCCTACCCAAATATTTCTTCTGTCCTACTTCTATTACTCAGATCTCTGACACTGCTTTCAGCATCTCTGACTAGAAAATGGAAACAATGTCCCTCGGTTTTGGCCTCTTTGATTCCAGATCATCTGGCCTCCATGGAAATCTGGTCTGATCTTATCACTTCCTTATTCAAAATTCTTAAATGGATCACCTAGAAAGTAGAATTCAAATCCTTGAGTGAGGTCTGTGAGTATCCTTTATAATCTGTGACTTGCATGCTTTACTTATCTTCTGTTCCCATCACCTTATGGTCTAGTAACACTTAATGAATTATAGCTCACTCTGTCATGTTCTCTTATTCTGTCCATTTGCACATATTTTGTACTGGAGTTAGCTCAGTTGGTAGCGTGCTGAGGCCCTAGGTCCGACCCCCAGCACCACAAAAATGTCAGCCATTGAAAACCCCATGAATAGCAGAGAAATACTGACGATGCCAGATATGGCACAGTGTCAGGAAGTGTTTTGTTCTGGTGTACATAGGGTCACTATGAGTTAGACCCTATTTGATGGCACCTAACAACAACACAATGCTTGCTGTGTAATCCTTACTTCTTATCTAGCTGGCAGACATTTATTCTTCCTTTAAAACTCAGCTCTTTTTCTCACTTCCTCTTGAAGTTGTTCTTATTCATCTCCCAGGTGGACTTAGATGTTCTTTCCTGAGTGCTGGCACTACACCAAATCTCGCTTCCAAGGTCACTCTTACCATCTGTCTCTACTAGATTGCGTTACTCTAGAGGGAAAGTACTGGGTCTGTTCATCCCTGAGCCCCTAAGACACATTCTGACTCTGGACACATGGGAGGCACTGACTAAAGTAGAAACAATGAAGGAAGGGAAGCAGGGAAGAGGTAAACAGTAGGAAGGGCAGGGACAGAAGGGGGAAAGAGCCAGAGATAAGACTCAGTGACCTCACGGTTCTGCACTTTACATTCACCACTTTTACAAACTCATCATCCGCAAGAGTTAGCTCAGCTTCTCAAACCTAGCTCTCCTACCTTTCTAGAAATTTGAGGTAGTTTTCACTGTTAGCACAACAAAATCTTTCCTTCTAATCCAGGTACGTAGCCTTTTTTTATGCAATCTATAGTTTCAAAGCAAAAACAATAAAAGAATTATTGGTCTCCAAAGTTCCCATGGGTTTCACTTTACAGTTCTGGCTACCATATCAGTCACTGTTTTTATTTTTGTGGTACCACTTCTGGGGCCCCACTCACAACCTCCCCCCATCCCTTTCTTTGTTCCCCCATCCCCTCCCCTGTTCTTCTTTTGTTCCTATTACACTGAGTCCTGTTCCAGGGTTGGGCTGGGCTCTGCACCATGGAGAATACAGTGAAAAAGGAATTTTTACTTTAAGAACAACAACTCCTCCCCCTTTCTCAATTTTATATCAAAGGTCATTGTTAACAACCATTCTCTTCTACCTTTGGAAAACTGCTGGATCTCTGGGGAGGGGACAGTCATTGATAAAGAGGTACTCAACATGCATAGAGGTGATTTGTACAGTAAAGGTTTCATGCAGAAGGCTTAATTTCTAGTTTGGACCCCCTTATTTGTTATCTCTGAAACCTGGGAGAAGTAATTTTGAATCTTAGGGTGCTAAGGCTTCACTTGCGATTTAGAGCATTGGGTTGATGATTTTCAAGGTCCTCTCTACTGACTTTGGTATTTGGGGCACATTGAATAATCAGGAGAAGCCAGTTTTAATATTCATTATAGCAAAAGTGGGTACAAGTAATAAGCATAAACTACTAATGTGCATCTATGGCTTATTGTATTAAGGCAAGCATCTTGATATACAAACCTTGGCTGGTAATTTCTACTGAAAATCCCTGAGCATTAAAGGACACTCTTCAGAAGAAGTTCTTTCCAGGCTCTGCCTCAGATGACCATGGGCAAGAGAGTGGCCATCATCGGAGCTGGCGTCAGTGGCTTGGCTGCCATACGTTGCTGTCTGGAGGAGGGGCTGGAGCCCACCTGCTTTGAAAGGAGCGATGACATTGGAGGCCTGTGGAGATTCTCGGTAAGTGGCAAATGTCTGGGACACTAGCGGAGGGAGATGGGTTCCAGTGCAAATCAAAATTGATCAGCTCTAATTCGGACATAGAAGGCAGATCACAAAAGCTCTAGACCTGGAAAATAAATCTCACCTCTCTTATCACACTAACGTCTGATCACTCAAAATTACTTCATACCAACAGGGCTTGTCCTGAAAAGCACATCTCCAGCTCTTCAAGCATCTGGCAGAGTCCAGATCTCCTGGCTATGTTGCTGTTGTTGTTGTTGTTGTTGTTGTTGTTGTTGTTGTTGTTGTTGTTAGGTCCTACTAAGTTGGGTCTGACTCACAGTGACCCTATGTACAACAGATGAAACACCAACACTGTGCCATGCCCAGCACTATCATCAATGCTCTGCTATACATAGTGTTTTCAATGGCTGATTGTTTTAGGAGTGGGCTGCTACATCCTTCTCCCAAACCTACAATGCCCAATATTCCTAGGTGGTCTCCCATCTAAGTACTAACCAGGCCCAACCCGGCCTAGGTTCCGAGATATGACGAGATTGGATGCCAGGGTGGTATGGCTGTAGACTAAGGATGCTAATGGTAGTAATTAGCTAAAACACCACCACCTTCCTGTATAACTAGAATGAGTCTTGCTCTTAACTGTCAAGAATATGGTTGAAAAAAGATAAATCCAGACTAAGGTCAGTAGTTCTGAGTTCTAGTCTCAACTCTTCAGTTTTCTAGGCAGGTAAATTTTACACAAGTTGCTATTTCCTTTGTAGACCTCAAGTGCTCCTTTGTCAAATGTAGACATTGGAAATTAAGCTGCCTCTACTATGCCTTCCAATTTTAACAGAATATATTCTATAGGTAACATGTCTATTGGGCAGATATAAAATTATTACAAATACTGATTGTGTGCATGGTTATGAAACAGTATATTAATTCCAAATTCAGAGAGAAAAATGATCCTTGTCATGTTGTCACATTGCTATAAAAATAATATAATTAAAAAATATTCAAAATAAATACATTTTACATTTCAAAGGCTAGGTTTAGGGAAACTTCTAGCCTTTCTATCTTGAATTTCTCAGTCATTGGGATTGGATAGAAATGATACATATTAATCTTAAAAAACATTATATCCATATCATTCATCTTTTATCCATCTTGGTCTCAATTATTGCTCATTGCTGATTTAGAACACATTTGTATTCATCTCAAAAGTATTCTTTTTAATATTTTGTCTTATTAAAAGTATTACATGAAATATAAGGTCATTAATTTTTATTTTCCCTTAAGGAGTAATCAAAAGATAAATCATTAACAAAGAATTGCATTTTTCTTTATTTACATTGGCTCAGGGAAGTGTGACCCACTTAGACTAAATCATGAAATATGATGCAAGTCATGATATAAGTCCACTATCCTTTGATAACAAATGGACAAAAACTCATTTGATATCAAAATTTCCCTTGAGGTCATGAAGCCAAAAAACATGAGCTGAACTGACATGTAGCTAAGTCTCACTTTATGTTATGTGACAGAAATGTTACCACATATGAATTTAGGTGCGTACCCTAGATCTCACTAGGAGTGTCACAGAGCAAATACCAAAACTGTACACATTCTAAAATATAATATTGCCCTAAGAGATTAAAATATTATAGAACCTTACAATAGGATAGTTCTTGGTGATGTCAACTCAATGCATAAAGGTCTTAGCTTTTAGAAAAGGGGACACTCCTGAAACCTCAGTAGGTCAAGGGAAAATTCCTATAAAGTTAGCACATAGTTTAGCCTTGAAGGCCATCCTCAAAGAAAGTAAAGGAACAATACGTGGTGCGTTTTCAGAATTCCATTACCATCACAGTCTATGAGTGGCACCTCACAGATTTAGACAGTCGCTGGCAATGGGCCAATGCTGGTATCACAGGAAAGGCCAGCAATCCACAAAAAGTACAGAGAAGGCAATGAACATGCTATATCCAAGGAGGAAATCAGGAGTTAACCAATGTAGCTGGATCAAAAAGTTTATTTGAAGAAGCAATCAGTGACAGATCGGTAAGATATAAAGTTAGATTCTGGCTATCCACAAGAAGGAATGTCTCTTGTGTGTTATGTTTGTAAGCAAAATCCTGCTCAAAGTCCCAATAGTGATGTGAACACATTCAAATGCTTGGACCTTTCCCCTCCTCCCCTCACCTCCCACCCATCTTTCTTTTGTAAGAAAAGTTGCTTGGCACAATGTCTGATCAGACAGGGATTTTTGAAAAAGGTGTTATATAAGCTTTCATCTTGCAAGCCTCTGCTAGGCAAAAGGTGTGCTAGAAGACAGAAACTTGATAATCCTGAACTTTTTATGTGTTTTTTTCTGATATGTAGAAACCAAATGAGGTTTCAACACCAGGTGACTAAACGTGAGTTTTTAGTTTTGCACACTCCTACTCAGGGCCTCACATCCTCAAAAGATTTTTACTGGTATTAATGAGAAATTGTTCAACAAGCAAGCAACAGATTTGGATCATTTTGATTGGAAAAGGGGAAAACAACAGAACAAAGATAACAGAACAATGAATCAGTGGACTTTTTCCCACTGATTCATTCTTCACTCAAATACACACCAAGTACAGTATGTCTATAGTACTATCTTAGGCATGGTTGCAGGTAAGAAGCACATGAGGAAGGTAGCATTTTAAATGCAGAGAAAAAACTAGAATTAAAATAAGTATGGCATAAGTAAACATGTGATTAGGGCAGTAGAGACAACAGGAGTTTTGTAGAGGTAGAAATAACTTGGCAGTTGTTGAAAGAGAAGAAGAGGGAAGCACGGTGAAGGCAAACCTTGAGCTGGATCTTAAAATTATATTTAGACAAACAGAAATGGGACAAACAAGCAGAAATAGAATATGAGAGATATTCAAAGCAAGCCAGGTATGGGGACACACCCTATAATACCAGTGACTCTGGAGGTGGAGACAGGAGGATCGCAAGTTCAAGGCTAGAGGCAACCTGTGTAATTTAGCAAGACCTTGTGTCAAGACAAAAAAAAAAAAAAAACTGTTGAAAGTGGCTGAGGGTACAGCTCAGTGGTAGGGTACTTGCAAAGTACATGTGAGGCTCTGAGTTCAGCCCCCTACTACGAAAAAGAAAGGAAGGAAAGGGAAGGGAAGGGGAAGAGAAGGGAAGGGAAGAGAATGAAGGAAAGAAGAGAAAGAAGGGAAGGAGGGAGGGAAATAAGGGAAGGAAGGAAGGAAAGAAAGAAAAGAGAAAAGAGAAAAAAGAAAAGAAGGAAAGAGGGAAGGGAGGGAGGGAGGGAAGGGACGGAGGGAAGGTGGGAGGTAGGAAAGCAGGAAGGGATGAAAGAAGGAAGGAAGGAAAAGAAAGAAAAAGAGAGGAAGAAAGGAAGGAAGGAAAGAAGGGAGTGAGAGAAAGGAAGGGAAGGGAAGGAAGGAAGGAAAAGGAAGGGAAGCAAGGGAGGAAGGAAGGAGGGGAGGAAGGAGGGAAGGAAGGAAAGAAGGAAGGAAGGAAGGAAAGAGAAAAGAAAAGGAAGGAAGAAAAGAAAGGAAGGAGGGAAGGGAGGGAGGAGGGTAGGAATAGAGGAAGGGATGAAGGAAGGAAGGAAAAAGAAAGCAAAAGAGAGAGAAGAAGCAATGAAGGGAAAGGGAAGGATGGAGGGGAATGGAGGAAGGAAAGGAGGAGGCAAGGAAGGAAGCAAGGCAGGCAGGCAGGCAGGGAAGGGAAGGAGGAGAATAAATCAAGGCAGACGTGAAATACATGCACAACATTGTTGGGTTAGCCTCTAACCTTGCCCTCAAGTTACTTATACTCTAGAGAGGAAGAAGAGAGGTGAACACAGTTATAATCCAAGACAGAGATGAGAATGTGTCAACGATTGCTTGGGTCTCTGGTTCTAGGGCAAGGTCTCTCAGCCAGAAGTAGAACTTCATTTCCTCCAATCACCTCACATATTGAAACAAGAAAAAGGCATGCTCTTTGGAGCAGTCAGTTGTTATATAACTATGTTTTCTTTTACTTAGTTTGAAGAATAGCCTTTTATGGAAAATTCTAAGTTCTTCTCTCTTCGTGTAAAGATTGGCTAGAGTCAAGGGGTGAAACAGCAGAAATTCATTCAAGATGCAAATAATTCCTCACCTTATCACCTCTGTTTCCCAGAACAGAGTCTTACATTTTTTCACTAGTCCCCAGACCATAGCTCAGCCTTCCCTCCTTCCAATGGGCAGCTGAGAAATCTCCTTCTCCCCTCACAACCCACAGAAGGCACTAGCTGTGTGTGAACGTGGATGTCTCAGACCTGAGCACCTGCCAAGCATAAGCCTTTACCCATTTTCTGACCTGCACAAAAATTTCAAAGCAAAACTAAAAAGCTCAAAATCTCTGAGCTTAGAAATTTAAGAGTAATACAGCCACCATGAGTAGAGGAAGATTATATTTTCAACTTAAGGAGAAACACTGAGGCCTCAGGAAGCCCCTTCCCTCCCTAAGACTCAGTCCTCACAATCCTTTCCAGAACTCTGTCTCCATCTTCCAGAGGTTAGCTAAAGTGGGAGGAGAACAGAAGTCTTGAATCTGGTAACAGGATGACATTCCATCCCTCTCCTCTACTGTACAAGAATCCCTTCAGGCCTTGGGGATGTTCAGGCCGCCAGCTTTTAAGTGAATTTTCAAGGCAGCACATTGTTTACACTTTGGTCCTGACCTCACAAGAGAGGAGAGTGTATATTTTCAACTCAGCTTTCAAATGCTTCTTCACAAGAAGTCACTTTGCTATTACACAGTGGTTTTGAAATAAAGTGCCAAAAATTAACATATGTCATAAGGCCTCTGGCTTCCTGTGTCTCTTTGGTGAGAAGTGAACACCAATAACTGGTCAGTTAAAGCCTCCTCATTTACAACAGAGTAGCGGTTCCCCAAGTGGGGTTCCTGAGCCAGCAATAATACCAGCATCCTCTGGAACTTCTGAGACAGGCAAGTTCTCAGGACTCACCTCAGACCTGAATCTGAAACTCAGGCGGGGCCCAGGAATGAATGATCTGGGAGCCTTCCAGGCAATTCTGATCACATCAGCCACCAACCAGGTGGGAAGCCACACCCTCGCTTGCACTGTTTTGTTGTTTTTAACCTGAGTATGAGATCAGAACCAGTGGTGGCACAGGAAAAAACAGAAAGAAGAGAAAACTCTAAGAGACTATAAAAACAGAGCTAATACTAGAATAAGAGGATTAATGTAAAAAGAGATCCAGTTCTGTGCTGGGTACTATGTGAAAGGCTTTCAATTCCATAGCGTAGAGAGAATCTTTTATTTATTTAACTTTTTAATATCAAAAGGGTTTTACTCACCAAGAACTGAATATTCTCTGAAAGAACCCCATTATTGGCTTGTTTTTAAAGCTTTGTTATTCTCCCCAGGATCACGCAGAAGAAGGTAGAGCCAGCATTTACCAGTCCGTACACACCAACTCTTCCAAAGAAATGATGTGCTTTCCAGACTTCCCTTACCCCGATGATTACCCAAACTATATGCATCACAGCAAGCTCCAGGAGTACATAAAGACATTTGCTCACAAGAAGGATCTTCTAAGACACATACAGTTTGAGGTAGGGGCCTTGTAACTTGTACTACTGATATTAATCTGGGTACAGGGTTAGAGAGTAGGTAAGAATACCCTGTTACAGAGGTCAGGACAAAATGTTTTGAGACCTCACCTATCAACTGTTGGTTCAGATTATAAAAATGCAGTGCACTGTTTTTTTCCCCCTTCTAATCTTAAAGAGCTTTTAAAATACCTTAGATAATGCTGAAGTTACCTCTCCCATTATAAAATTTCCACCCTCATGCTCTGATGTTTCAAAAATAACCCAAAAAATCTCTAGACCATATTTAGACTTTTATAGGTTCAATGTGAATTAATTGAGGTTCAAACAAAGGTGGAATTTGTTAGGAATTCTGCTATCATGAAGGGTAACAACTTAAATGACTGACTAATAGAGCCATCATCCCAGCCCGTCACCTACTTAGCTCATTAGATTTCACCATAGAGAATTTTAAGAGTTATGACATCCTGTAAGTGGAAGTAATGTTTTGTATTTGTTTGAAATCCTTAGTCTTAAATAGTACTGTTAAATGCAAAGCACATACATACAGTGAGGAAAACAATTGGCAAAACTATGAGTTGGGGTTATCTTTATATAATTATTTTATCTATAGTAGTTCTAAATGTATGGTTATAATAAAAAATTTCTGATTCTCGTATCACTCAACTCATTTACCTACTCCATTCATTCACTTATAATATTCCAAATGTCATAAATTCTCTCAGTTTATGGCAGTAATACCAACACACTAATAAAGCTCCTGATATGTGCCTGCATTTTGCTATGGTGCTTTATGTCAAAAAAAAAAAAAAAAAGAAGCCTAATACTCAGCCCTCAAGAAGCCTATAATCTGAGGATCAAAATAAATACCATAGCTCAGGAGGCAGAGGTGGGAGGATTGCAAGTTCGAGACCAGAGACAGTCTGCGTAACTTAGCAAGACCCTGTCTCAAAAAGTAAAAAAAAAAAATGGACTGGGGGTGCAGCTCAGTGGACCAGCACTTGCAAAACATGCAGGCATGAGGCCCTGGGTTCAACCCACAGTACTGCAAAATAAATAAAAAATAAATACCATATAACAACATAAGATTCAACTAAACTTTAAATCAAAGAGGAACATTTACAGGCCTATAATCCCAGCAACTGGGGAGCCAGAGGCAGGAAGATCGTGAGCTCAAGGCCAGAGGCAGCCTCCACAATTTAATCCCGGACTCAAAACAAAAAATAAAGGGTCTGGTGATGCATTCCAGTTAAGATAAAGCACTTGTAAAGTAGGTGTGAGGTCCTGGGTTCAACCTCTAAATACCACAAACTAAAAATGGGGCTATTTGGCAGCTGAATGAATGATGGCTGGGATGGGCATATCCAGACCTGACATAATGGCATTACAGCCATCAAAGACAGCTTCTGCCTTCTTTGCATGAAGCTTATACCATCACGGTTGGCCCATGGGTCAAAATAGTTGCTGGAGCTAGAGTCATCACATCCACCTTTTATGTAAGAAAAAAAAGAGGAAAGGATGAGAGGGCAAAAGGATGTTCTCCTTGCTGAATCAGCCACTTCTCACAAACTCTCCTGGAAAGCCTATCCAACATTACACCTTCTTATACCTTATTGGCTACTCAAGTTGCACAGGAGCCTCAGAAATGAATCCCTTTGTTGGGTTCATGGTCTCTCCAAACAAATCCAGGATTCTATTAGTAAAGAAAAAAGGAGATGGACATTGAGGCAGCAACTAGCAGTTTCTGTCTCAGTAGAGCTTTGGGGACCATCAGAAAACAAAACCAAAAAAGTAAATTGGAACAAATTTGTGTGGACTTTCAATTATACCATTAGAATAGAATAAGAAATGTAGAATAAATCCTACAGACTGTGAAGTGTCAGAAATACTTTTGGGGAAGAGACACAGGAGCAATGATCCCTTTAGGAAGATTTGGACAAACAGGATGAAGGATGGCTTATAAGGAACCAAAGACTGGAGGCAAGCTAGTTACAGAATATTAAAATCATCTGTGCAAGGGAGATATAAGAATTTGAACCAGGGCGGTGTTTGCAGTCATGAAAATGAAGAAAGAGAAAGTGAGATTCTGAGGTAAATGATCATGTAGACATAAGGCAAGCATGGAAAAATAACAAGCAAAACCAGTCATGGATTTGAAGTCAAGGTGGCTGGAAGGCTCATGTCATCTTTCAAAGAACTATGAAGGCCAAAACAGAAGTAGATCAATCATCAATAGGCTTCATTTGAGGAAGCACAAAGTAGCCTTCCAGACAGAAAGGTCAAGCTAGACCAAACAGCAGATGGGGCACCTCAATATATGTGGGTGTTCATACTAAGGAAGTTGCTCACATTTCCAAAGGAGAGTGTTTGTACAGAGCAAAAGAGAGACCAAAGATCCAACCTTGAGATGTGTTCCTATTTACTAAGTGGAGGGAAGTTGAGGCAGAGGAGGAGGAAGCCATATCCACGAATGGCAGCAGTAAGCAAATGACAGTGATTTGTTATATAGCACCATTCACAAGAATTCTTCATGTTTTTTACCCTCAAATCAACTAACTAGATGGTAAAAGGTAAATACTGGTAAACCCCCATGAGTAATTTCTTTATATGAGATATAAAGATTCACTAAGCCCTGTGGCATCCGATCCTGTCAGATCTCGGAAGCTAAGCAGGGTCGGGCCCGGTTAGTACCTGGATGGGAGACCACCTGGGAACACCAGAAGCTGTAGGCTTGGGAGAAGGACCTGGAAACCCCCTCCCAAAAATCAATCTGCCATTGAAAACCCTATGCACAGCAGAGAAGCACTGACAATAGTGTTTCCCCTGTTGTACAGAGGGTTGCTATGAGTCGGATACCGACTCGATGGCACCTAACAACAACAACAAAGATTTACTGTGACTCCTGTTTGGTGTCTTTCTATACATTTCTCAGTGACCAGGACAGCTTATAAGAATGATTTCTCCCACAGAAATATGACAAGAAAGAAAAACACATAGAATAACAAATAGGAAAAATTCTTTCTGGTTTTCTTTAAGACCCTGGTTTCCAGTGTAAAGAAATGCCCCAACTTCTTAATCACTGGCCAATGGGTGGTTGTGACTGAAAAGGATGGGAAGCAGGAATCTGCTATTTTTGATGCTGTAATGATTTGTTCAGGACATCATGTTTATCCTAATCTGCCAACTGATTCTTTTCCTGGTAAGTCTGAAAAACATATAATAACGTGGGAACTTATATGCAAACATCAAGTGTTGAAACAGATCTTCCCAAAGATTGTACATAATAATTGCTCTCAAGGTACCAGAGATTTTAAAAAAATTAAGTCTGGCATATAATAAGTATAGTAATCAATTGCCTCTTACACCCCTGTATGAGAAGAATTGAATACCTTCAAGTCAGAGATGAGGCAGACACTAGTTCTTATTTCATAGACAGTAACTCAAATATACATCCCAACAGCATGTGGGGTCTCTGAATGGAGTCATATCCAAAAAAGTAGACTCTAGCTAGCAAATAATTTAAATAAATACATATTTTCTTATTTATAAGAGAAATCTAAGATTTTAGTTTCATCTTCACCCACAATTTGCAAATAAATTCTAGTTAGCTCAGTGACATGTGTGCTTTTGTATGTAAGTACACACTGGATTACCATCCCAAAGTGCCAAATACCCAATATATGAAATACAAAATCTTTCTGCTCTCTATTCTCCCATTCTTCCCTTCTTCCTTGAAAAAGAAACAGAGTCCCATCTCTAGGTCTGATGTTCATAAGCCAAGATATATAAAAGGGTGGGGAATCAGGAAGAATAGAAAATTAAACTCTTAATGTTAACAAGTAAAGTGTTCAATGGTTATGTGTGTGGGATCACAACACCTACCCTCAGCTCCTTATTCACTAGTTCCTTATCATTTAAATTCTGTGTCCCAATTTCTTCATCTTTTAAAACAGATACAGTATCTACCATTCAGAGATGTTAGAATAAGTAAATTGTTAAAACATGCAAAGCATTTGGCAGAACTTCAAGCCAAGTTAGTATTTAATAAATATTATCGCTAAAATGTAAATTCTATACCTTAAAAAATTTTAAGACACCAGAAGTAATTATTTGAGTGTGTCAAAAAAATCACTAAATACATAAATAAATTTCAACTACAGAATTTTTTATAATTAAGACTGATAGTAGGTTTAAAAAAAAACAGTGAAAAATGAGCCTTCATAATTTTTGAATATCAACTCTTTCCCTATTTTTTACTTAGGGCTAGACCAGTTTCAAGGCAACTATTTTCACAGCCGTGATTATAAGGGCCCAGAAGGCTTCAAGGGGAAAAGGGTCCTTGTGATTGGCCTGGGAAATTCAGGATCAGACATTGCTGTTGAGCTCAGTCGTCTGGCTACACAGGTATGTGACATAAAAGGTCTGCAGAAATAAACTTAGGGTATAGCTGCTAAGTCCATAGCTGAGGTACTCAGGAAGGTGTTTGCCAGGTCATGCCACCTACTGTATATGCCTTTTAAATCAAGGACTTGAGACATTCTCCTTGAGAAGCAGGATTATGTGGCCCCTGCTAGTGAGGAAGTACATTCTGATGAAACCAGATGTAAGTGTATGAGCGTATGAATGTGGGAAAGTGAGTGTACCCATGTTTAGTTTTTGTTTTAACTTAATTTTCCAATAACCTTCAAATCAACACCTTTCTAGTCAGGCTCTATATTTAATACCATTTCCTTTCAGCTACCATTTGAAAGGTACTGTGATTACCACTCTAAAGTCCTGGAATATCACACAATTTGGTGCTTAGTATCATTTATTCATTCAACACCAAGTATTCAACAAATATCAGACACTATTATGTGTCAGAACTATGCCAAGCTAAAAATATAAACATAACTTAGACTAGCTCCTGATTTGAAAGGGCCACCAATGGGTGGAGATGGGGTGACAGGTACACAAATTATCGTTAAAGTCTTCCAGGGGAATTAGGTGTGGCAATAGCAACACCATAGAAAGAGAACTTAACTTAGCCTGGATAAAGACAAGGAAGACTTTCCAGAGAACCCGAAGCTAAGACATGCCCTGTTAATCCTGAAGAAATTCAATGTGTTTTTAAGGAAACAGGTATGTAATAAGTTAATTCCTAAATGGATGTAAAGAAAACCTAAAGTTTTTGGTTTTAACTAAAAATTCCCTTGAGTTATCACAAAGATAGTAAAACAAGCCAGCAGTCAGGTTTGCCTTGGGCAGCTATCATAGTTTGAGATGCCCAAAAATCTTGGGGACCATGTGCAGAGAGAAATGGAAAAAAAAGATCAGGGACAAAGAACAGAATTAAATCATGATATCCCCTCAGCTTAATTTCAGCTACAGATTTAGCTACATTTTTCCCACTCAGCCCATCCCCTTCCACCACCCCCCAGTCCCAGACCTGCCATCTTAGTCTATGAATAAGTAAAGATTAAATTTGTTGTTGTGGAATGCAGAATCCCTCTTGTTCTAAAAGCTTTGGTTCTAATTCTTTCAATGACTATGCACCAGCCCTCTGGGGTGGCGAGAGAGGACTCCTGCATCTACCTAGATTCACTTATGAACTATTCATCTAGATCTACCTCTTTCAACATGTTCCTACCTGGACATTGAGGAAAATATATAGAAGGGTCCAGAAAAATTGTGTTATGCTTGCCTATTTCTTACAGAGTAATATTGAAATCTGTGTTGCCTTTTGCCACCAGGTCATTATCAGTACCAGAAGTGGTTCCTGGGTCATGAGTCGTGTTTGGGATGATGGCTATCCTTGGGATATGGTGTATGTCACCCGTTTTGCGTCTTTGCTCCAGAATGTCCTTCCTTCATTTGTCTCTGACTGGTTATATGTCAAAAAGATGAACACATGGTTTAAGCATGAGAACTATGGCCTGATGCCTTTAAATGGGTATGACAAATAATACATATTTTAATAATTCAAAAAGGTAGAGCAGGAGTTCAAGTAAATTTTTTCTCCCTAGTTCTTACTATGGTTGCACCATTGAGGCTGGTGAGATTAATCAAAGACTGAAAATGTGACACAGATACCCAAAGACCATGTATGGGTCGGATATCTTATTGAAATTAGTTTAGTGGAGAAATGGATATAGACAAATGCAAAGAGGGAATTGATCAGGCAGATACACCATCCTGACATGTAGGATTCATTTATGGTAGCTACGAGCCATAGCCTAGAACTTAGAGGGCTGAACAAACTCTAATTGCTTTTTTGGTTTTTTGGTTTTTCGGGTTTTTTTTTTTTGAAGAATACCTTATCCCTGCTTATGGGTAGAGATATCAATAATAATAGAGTCTGCTTCTCAAGCCTGGTGTAGTATTTTATATAAAACTATGTTGGTGGTGGTGGTGTTAGGTGCCATCTAGTCAGGTCCAACTCACAGTGACCCTCAGAGGATTTTCAATGCCTTATTGTTTCAGGATTGCTTTGAGAATGGACTGTCACGTCCTTTTCTCATTTTTGTGGTGCTGGTGATTGAACCTGGGTCCTCTGAGAATGCAGAGCAGTGTTCTATCCACTGAGCTAAACTGTAGCCCCATAAAAGTATATATAAAAGTTATTTTTACATGATGAAGCTTTACAAATATTGTTTTTTCTTAGTCTCAAATGCTGTAATGTGCTTCTAAGGAACCTCTAACAAAATACTATTAATCAACATGTCTCAACAAGTAGGAAATCTGAAAACAAAAGTAGACACTCTCTCCCACCATGAAGTCCTGACATTTTTGCAAGACAATCAGGAAGCATGCAACATGTAAAGCAATGGAGATTCATAGAATATGGCCTGTAAAATTGGTCAACTCATTTACTTACTTTTTGTAGAGACAGAGCTCAATACTTAGTAATTAGGAAGGCATTCTAGGCAGAAGAATGAGTATGTCCATAGAAAAAAAGGGTATTTCAGTGGGTAAGCAAAGAAAGGATGCACTAAGAAATTTTACTTTCTGGCACATTCTACCCAAAAACTTCCATTGTATTTAGAGAATCCAGTCAAGGAACAATAAGAGGGAACTGTAAATTAGAATACCAAATGCCAGTTAGGAGTCAAACCCTCATTCCAAAGCACTAATCCTATCCAGTTTAGAAGACTATTATGTCTCTAAAAGATAATATTGATCTTACACATTATTATTATTATTATTATTATTATTATTATTATTATTACTTGAGATACAATCTCACTAGGTTTCTCAGGCTACCTCTGGCCCCAAACTTACAATCCTCCTGCCTCAGCCTCCCAAGTAGCTGGGACTTACAGGTATGTGCCATGGAGCCCAGGTAATATTATATTCAATATCATAAAAGTTCTAAAGGTGGAGCTGCTTAAGATTTTTTGTCTTATAAGAGTAGTGGCAAATTATACTTTGGCTTTGCCATTTAGACAAAACAGTTTTGGAAATCCATTAATAAGCTCCAATTTATTTTCCAATTACCCTAAATTGCCAATGACACCCCTTTTCACTCCTGTAGTTATGGGAGAGAAGAACAGGGAGAGAAAAATAGGTATGCTGTAGCCTACCTTTTGCCACCTTATAAGGCAAAAGAAGAGGCTGCAGAGTTACAGAAGTGGAAATATAGAGATGAATTCCAAGATTTACAAGGTTTCCTTGTAGATGAGCTATTTGGAGGAAATTCCAAAATCTCCAAGGAAACTTAATTAAACATGAAATATATCATGTTGTGGAAAATATTCCTAAGGCTGGGTGTGGTAATGCACACCTGCAATACCAGGGACTTGGGAGATGGAGGCAAGAAGATGGAAAGTTCAAGGCAGAGGCAGCTTGAGTAAATCAATGAGACTGTCTGAAGATTTTAAAAAAAATTTTAAATGGGCTAGGGGTGCAGCTCAGTGGAGAGCACTTACAAAGTATGTGTTATAATTCCTAGAATATTGGCAACAAAAAAAGTACAGTAACAAGAAAACAAAGTTGTTTTCCTTCTTCTGTGACCATAGCTGATGGAACACAGTGATAAAACATCCCATCATTATAAATCTGATTTTCCTATGTAAGATCTTAAAGTTAGAAAAACTGTTCACTTATAATAGTGGTGGTTGCATGTGCCAGGTACTATTTTAAGTGCTTTATAGATAATCATTCAAGTTTCAGAGCAACCTATGAGGAAGATTCTATCATTTACTCCAGTGTACACAGAAAGAAACAAACACAAAGCAGCCAGATGTAATAGTATATACCAGTAATCCCAGCAACTCAAGAGGCTGAGGGATGAGAATCACAAGTTACAAGCCAGAGGCAGCCTGTGCAACTTAGTGAGACCCTGCCTCAAAATAAAAAACTAAAAAGAGGCTGTGAGTGCTGCTCAGTGCTAGAGCACTTGCCTAACATGTGAGGCCCTAAGTTCAACAATTCAATCACTGTGTACTGAAAAAAAGAAAAAAGAAAAAGAAAACAGAGAGAAACTAAATGAATATAGATTAGGAACAGCTAGTACGCAATGCGGTTAGGTAATAAACTCAGGCCATTTGGCTTCAGAGTCCATATTGTTGTTGTTGTTGTTTTTTCAGAATCTATATTCTTAACCACTTTATCATGTGTAGAATTAGGCTCATCTATTTGGTGAATCTTCAAATAGTATAAATATACAGAACAGAATTTTTAGTTTCAAGGACAAAAGTGGAATAAAAGTCAGAAATTCTTAAGGATGGTCACAGACAACAGGAAAAGATATTCCACATGAGAAGAGACTTCAGTGGCCTTCAGGCTGATGTTTATCAAATGTGGTTACCATGCTATGGGCTGCTGAGGGTATTTCTTGGAAATGAGGTATTACAGCATGGGTATTTGCCTCTGTTCTGTACAGTCCCCTGAGGAAAGAGCCTGTGTTCAATGATGAGCTCCCATCCCGCATCCTGTGTGGCAGCGTGTCCATCAAGCCTGGGGTGAAGAGGTTCACAGGGACTTCTGCTGTGTTTGATGATGGGACCGTGTTTGAAGCCATTGACAATGTCATCTTTGCAACAGGCTATGGCTATGCCTATCCCTTCCTCGATGACTCCATCATCAAAAGCAGAAACAATGAAGTCACCTTGTTTAAAGGCGTCTTTCCCCCACAAATGGAGATGCCAACCTTGGCTGTGATCGGCCTTGTCCAGTCCCTTGGAGCTGCCATCCCCACAGTTGACCTGCAGGCCCGCTGGGCTGCTAAAGTGTTTGCAAGTACGTGTGCCGTTCTGTCACTCATTTAATCACTAAGTGTCTGCCGTATGCCAAGCACCATGCTAGAGATCCAAAGGGAACAAGACAGACATGCTCTTTGACTTCACAGGGCTTCAGATGGGATGTGATTGGAGAGATGCCACAATAGGAAAAGTATGTGGACCTTCTGGTAAGGGGAATTGGACAGTTATTTCATGCATAGGGAACAGCACAAGGAAGGGCATAAAGGTAAGGAACAGCACAAGGAAGGGCATAAAGGTAAGGAACAAAGAATATAGGAGGAACCAAAAACATTTTAGTGTAAGGTAATATAAATTAGAGGCAGAGAGTGGCAAGAAATGGAGGGAGGGACCAGAGCACGCAGGGCCTTATAAGCTATGTTAAAGAACTTGACCTTCTCATAAGGAAATTGAGAAGACTTGGCAAGATTTTATGCAAGAGAAGAATAGTAGTGAGGTAACTGCAGTGTTAAGGTACACCGCAAAGGTTGGGTTGTGTCGGCATGCTGGAGACCTCACTGGTATCGCTTTTGTCAGAATCATAACATCCCCTGACTCTACAGATAGCCTTCTCCTCCTCCCTACACCCTCCCTAGACCCAGTGGTCTCCAGGGGCTACAAGAATTCTCATGTGAGGAAATCAAGAAAATGAGGATTACATGGAGAAAGACAAGATCTCAAAAATATTGATTTAATTTACTCCAATCATCATCATTATTGAAAGTGTCCTTTTATTTAAGGGCTCAAAAACTTGACCAATATAAATATAACTTACCTAACATAATGTTCACAAAAATTTATAAGCAGTGAAGAAAATACAACAACCACAGGGTGTCTTTATGTTTCCTAAAAATATTGTGGATACTTAAGTTTCTATTTTACATGCATCATGAAGGATGATTATTTAAATGAATTCTATCATGAAATCTTTTGTAAGAATGCTCCCCTGTAAAATACTTCTATTTTCTTTTTCTCTTATCAGGCATAACAGGGCCCAAAGCCTGAGGCTTTATGAGAAGATTAGATACAGTTCATAATCATAGAAAATTTACATGAAACAAAGGATATCATTTATTCATTCAGTAAATACTTACTGAGCACCTACTATATGTCAGGCTATGTTTTGGCACTTAGGACACAACACTAAACAAAAGAGACCAAAGTTCTTGGGCCTTGCTTCCTAGTGGGCTCCATAGCCAACAATGATTTCCCAGGAGAGGTGAGATGCTAACAATGACTGGGAAGTGTTTGTGTACTGCAGATATCACAGTTAGTTTCCCATTGTTACCAAGACAAATAAGCTATAACTATCAGCCAAAATAAGCTTCGAAAGAGGGAGTAAAATTTGCAAAACACAAAAACTTTTTCACTGTTCCTTAAGGAAATGTCCTCCCTGGACAGAGACCGACCTTGAAATCAAATCCCATGCTTCCTTTCATTATCTAGTTTACTTGCCATGTACCTTAGAAATGAACCACTTTACCTGAAAGAGAAACTTTGACAAGAAGATGAAGTAAATAAATATGAAGAAACTATTACACTATTATATGCATGAGGTATACCATGGGTATGTTGAGACTTAGGCCCTCAAAAACTGTTACAGAATTATGAGATTGGGTGATTTGAAGCTATATGCACTTCTGCTATCATTACCTCACTGCAGGGCAGTTTTTCCACTCCTGCACAAGGCTTATTATCTATTCAGTTCTTTGTAAATTATGATTTGGCTAAAGATGCCAAAGAGAGCTCCTCTTAATACAAGACTTTTTAGGAACATATCTCATAAATATGGAATATTCCATCAAGTATCATTATACATTACTGATTTCTTTGTCTTTTCCAATATTTTTTCTTCACTTCTTTTCCAGAGTCATGTACCCTGCCAACTCCAAGTGAAATGATGGATGACATTGATGAGAAAATGAGAAAGAAACTCAAATGGTAAGCAACTACACTTGCTAATGAAATAAGCCTTAAATTTTGCCTTTATATGTAGAAACACATTAATATAGTCTATAATACTGTCACTTGTCAAAGCTCACATTCTTTGAATATTGCTATAATTGAGCCATAATACATAAGAAAACAGTCATTATTCTTCTCCCATATAACCGTAGAAGACAGATTCTCTCACAAGGATGATTTTGCACTCCAGGGAACATTTGGTAAAATCTGGAGACAATTATGGTCACTGCAAGCAGAGATGGCATGCTGCTGGCCTATGACTAGAGACTGGGATGCTGCTGACCACCCAATATTGCAGAGAACTGACAGGCAAACCAAGCAATTATCTGGCTCAAAGTGTCAGCACTGCTAAGGTTGAGAAATGATTCCATAATCTTTACCCAAAGTTCCTTCTCCGTCAGTCACACCTCTGCCAGAAAGCTTGTTGTTGTTGTTAGGTGCCATCAAGTTGGTGTTTGACTCATAGCGACCCTATGTACAATAGGTGAAACAGTACTGTTACCACTTCTCTGCTATTCATAGGGTTTTCAATGGCTGATTGTGTTTGGGGAGTGGGTTGCCAGGTGTCGGGGCTCGGCTCAGGCCTGGCAGAGGTCAGAGCCTTGCCCAGACACCATGTGGGTATCGGGGACCCACTAAACCTGGTTGGTGTTATGGCCGGTGGCACCAATGAAGGATCTGGGGAGACCTTCAATGGAAAAATAGAAAAGGAAGGTTTATTGGGTGCTCCCCAAGTGGGGTGCAACAAGCAAGCAACCCCTAAGCAAGTGCTATAAGTGCTGGCTCTAAGCCTGCAGCATGGAATGCTGCAGGCTGAGTGCTAGAACAGCTCAGCCTTAAAGGCACAGCTACAGCAGCCGGTGTTCCATTGGACTGGAGGTCAATTGGTCTTGACTCTTGCAGCTCGTCTTCTCTGCCTCCCTCCTTCCCAGGGATGGGAGGAATTGGGAGGCTCTTCATGGCTTGATTGTAGCCTTTGGCACTTTGGGGTCTTGACCGCGTTGGCTTGCTTGAAGAGGCTACTGGAGTAGGGAGCACTGGTCGAGGTGATGGGGTTCAGTTGGCAGTTGAGGGATGGTCAGAAGTGGTAGGGGGAAGGGAGAAGAAGGGGGTCCGGGAGCCCTGCTTATATAGGGTTCTGGAGGGGCACGTGACTGGGATTAGCCAAACAGGGCACACACCTGACAGGTACTGCAGATAAACTGACATACCTGCCAGGTAGGGACAGTTGTCTAATGAAAATGCCAAGGACAGCCAATCAGGATTAAAGTAGTTAAGGCAGGCCAGGCTGGTCAGGTGCCATCTTTGCTCACTCAATGGGAGGGGCAGGTGTGAGTGAGTAAGATGTGGCCCTGGGGTCAACTAGGTGTCAGCCATTCAGGCTATTATGAGGGACCCTAGTTAGGGGGTAGATTTAAAAAATCCCCAACAGCCAGGTCCTTCTCCCAATCCTACAGCACCTGGTGTTCCTAGGCACTCTCCCATCCAAGTCCTAACCTGGTCCAACCCTGCTTAGCTTCTGAGATCTGACAGGATTGGACACCACAGTGGTATGGGTGCAGGCTGCCAGCAAGCTAGCTAGCTGGAAATTGCACAGTAGCATCTAGTTTTCTGTAGTAAGAAAGGCAAGTGAAAACTTAAGTTGATATTATCTACTAAAAATACCCACTTCAGATTAATTTAAACATGCCTTCAAGTACAACATTAATGAGGTTTGTAGGAAGTCATTTAACTGGCTAGAGGTCAGATTTTTAGATACTTTTTCATGTTACTTCTATAAAAGAAAATTGGTTTCAAATTATGTATCAAAATATGTTGAAAGAGCAATTAAATAACAGATCACTCTTAGTTGAATAAATGATTGTATAGGAAGTTTCTTTCCTCTTTCAAGCCTCCAACACATTATTCATTGATTACCCCAAGATAGTCAGCAGCTGAAGGGCCTAGAGAGAAAAGAAATGGAATCCTCAGATCCAACATAACCTCTCCCACATAACTTCATCCAACCCAAAGGACAGCTCACAGAGATGGGCACTACTACATGCTAATTCATGCAACTGGATATCTTTCCCTTTAGAAGCAAATAAGAATAAAGTGGGGGTAGAGGAGAGTCTTAAATGCCATCTTTTCTGCTGAAGTGACAAGCTACTCTTCAAGTTTCCTTAAAGCAAATGAGATTATACACCACCTAGAAGTATGAAGCCTGCAGCCATAGCACTGTGGCATCCAATTCCGTCAGATCTCACAAGCTAAGCAGGGTCAGGCCTAGTTAGTACTTGGATGGGAGACTGCCTGGGAACAGCAGTTGCTGTAGGCTTGGGAGAAGGACCTGACAACCCATTCCCCAAAAAATCAATCCACCATAGAGTACGAATAGCAGAGAAACAGTAACAATACTGTTACAGTAACCTATTGTACATAGGGTTGCAATGAGTTGGACACCAACTCAATAACAACAAAAGTATGAAACAATTTATATTAACACACTACAGCAATATTAGAACCATACAGAATCCCAATTTTCAACAAACCAATAGAAAAGTTTAACACTGGCAGTTTCAAAGCAATGTCATATAAGGAATAATCATGTATTCAAGATTGAACTGCTGGGCCTGGGGTATAGCTCAGTGGGAGAGCACTTGCCTAGCATGTGGGAGGCCTGGAAGCTCAACCCTTAGCTTCTCACAACAAAAGAGAGTAAACCAAGTTCATCAGTTGCCTTGAACCACAGGGTCAATTTGCTCCAGGCCACATGGTCAGAGGTTAAAGGACAAACTTTCATCAAATTCAGATAGTGTTCAGGAAAGAAAAGGAGGGGAAAAAATTTTAAAAACTCAACCAAAACTCAATAAATTCAATTCTCTGAAGAACAAAGAGGTTATGTGGTGTAACTGGAGGTGCTGATAAAATGTTACTTTGTGAGACAGAAAACAAAGAATTAATGCTCCTGTTTGCAACTGGGAAATTCATTCTAATTTGTTGTTTTCTTCCCTCAGGTTTGGGCAGAGTCATACTTTGCAGACAGATTACATCACATACATGGACGAGCTGGGCTCCTTCATAGGCGCCAAACCTAACATACCCTGGCTCTTCCTGACTGATCCCCAGCTGGCCCTGGAGGTGTACTTTGGCCCTTGTAGCCCATACCAGTTTCGACTGATGGGACCAGGGAAGTGGGAGGGGGCCCGAAATGCCATCCTGACCCAGTGGAACCGAACAGTGAAGCCAACCAGGACAAGAGCTGTGTGTGAAGCTCAGCGTCCCCATCACTTTTACAACTTGCTGAAAATGCTTTCACTCCCAGTGCTCCTTCTCGCTGCTTTGCTCACATTTTATTAATGATAAGATCTTTGGGGTCTGAGTCCTCCTGTAAGTACAATCACAGAACACAGCACACAGCACACAGACACATGTAGTCATGGGTAATGACCAGTGCACCTGCTTTCCTTCCACAAGTGCAAAAATGAGCTCTAGGTCATTTGAATCAAAGCACAAATAAAAGGGAAAACACTCGGCCTCTTTTTTCTGATGAGAATATGTTCTCTAAAAGACTTTTCATATGTTGAATTAAAGTTTAGGGATGTTTGAGATAAGGAAAAAAGATAAGAGATTGAAAAAGTATAAACACCTACTACCAGTCTAGATACAGTTTAAAAAGTTTTGTGTTTGTTGTTGTTGTTGTTGTTGGGTGCCAAGTCAGTATCAACTCATAGCGACCCTCACAGGGTTTTCAATGGCTGCCCGTTTCGGGATTGCCTTGGGAGTGGATTGCCAGGTCCTTCTCCCATTAAAGGGTATTTAGTCATGTAAATTATAGTATATCAACAAATGTCCTGCCCCAATATTAACTGAGGTTGCTGTGGTGGCGGTTGTTGTTAGGTGCCGTCGAGGCAGTGTCCAATTCATAGCAACCCTACATACAACAGGCAAAACACTATTGTTAGTGCTTCTCTGTTATTCATAGGGATTTCAATGGCAGATTGATTTTTGGGAGTGGGTTGCCAGGTCCGTCTCCCAAGCCTACAGCACCTGGTGTTCCCAGGGGGTCTCCCATCAAGTACTAACCAGGCTGGACCCTGCTTAGCTTCCGAGATTTGACAGGATCAGATGCCACAGTCTTAAGGATGCAGCCCCATTAACTGAAGTAATTGACAATAAATTAATATAGAGAAACAAGTTTATTCCTATATAACAGCTTAGACAAAATGAAAAAAAAAAAAAAACAAATTACTTGAAGGAGGGCTGGGGATGTAGCTCAATGGTGGAGTGCTTGCCTAGCATACACAAGGCTCTGGATTCAACCCCTAACATTGGGGGGAGGGGAGGAGTAGTCCCTCAAAGACAGCTTCACTACTGAATTCCATTGAATATTTAAGAAAGCAATAATGTCAATTACATGCAAACTCTGCCAGAAAATTGAAAAGACAGATCACTTTCCAACTCACTGTATAGGACCATCATAACTCTGATATTAAAGATGAAAATATTATAAAAAATTAAAGTCAAGATCAATATCCCTTATAAATATATATGTAAAAATTCTTAACAAATATTAAATATAATCCAACAGTCTGTAAAATGGATCATATGTCATGACCAATTAGGATTTATTTTAGGAACACAATATTGGTTTAATAGTCAACATAATTCACATTATTAATAAACTAAAAAGAAAAACTACATGATTATGTCAGTTGATGCAGAAAAAGCATCTGACAAAAGCCAACATCCATTCCTGATGATAAACTCAAATAAAGACAGAAACTTTCTCAACTTGAACAAGGATATCTATAAAAAATCTATAGCTAACCATATATTCAATGGTAAAAGACTGAATATTTTATTCCTAAGAACAGAAACGAGGCAAAGATGTCTGCTCTCCCCACTTCTATTCAATACTGTACTAGAAATTCTTGTCAGTACAATAGGCAAGAGAAAGAAATAAAAGACATCTAAATGGGAATGGGAAAAGTAAAACTCTTTGCTCTTAGCATGACTGTATAGAAATCTACTTAAATGTTACTAGAATTAATAGTTACATTTCTATATTCTAATAAGAAGAAGGGGCTGGGATTTAGCTCAGTTGGTAGAGTGCTGCTCTGCACTTTCTGAAGCCCTGGGTGCCATTCCCAGAACCACAGAAGGGGTAGAAGGACCTGGCAGCCTGAAACAACCCCAAAACAATAAGCCATTAAAAACCTTGAGAGTAGCAGAGTAGCACTGACAGAGAAGCATGGCATGGTGTCAGGTAGCTTTTCATTCTGTTGTACATAGCATCACTGTGAGTCAGACCTGGCACCTAACAACAACAACAACAACAACAACAACAAATTGAAATTTTTGAACTACCAATTATAATAGCATCCAAAAATATGAAACACAAAAGGTAAATCTGACATAAGATAGCTAATACCTATACCCTAAAAACTACAAAGCCCTACTAAGAGAAACTAAACGCTATGAGAAATGTACTACATTCTGGGTTAAGAGATTCAACATTGTTGGCATGCCAATTCTCCCCTAATTTGATCTATTGCCCAGGGCAATGCGAATCAAATCCCCAGCATATCTTTTGGTGGGAATTGAAAGCTGATTCTGAAATTTATACAAAATGCAAAGGATCTAAAATTGCCAAAACAACCTTGAAAGAATAAAAGAACAAATTTGGAGTATTAATGCAGACTTATTTCAAAACTTGAGAGAAGGGCCTGGCAATCCACTCCCAAGGCAATCTCGAAACAGTCAGCCATTGAAAATCCTATGAGGGTCGCTATGAGTCGGATACCAACTTGACGGCACCCAACAACAACAACAACAACAACAACAACATTTCAAAACTTATTATTTATGAAGCTATGGCAATCAAGGTAGTGTGTAAAGACAAACAAATAGATCTACAGAAAATACTGTAAAGAAAATGAACCACACATCTATTGATGAAAGTAAAAGACAATTCAGTGAAGACAGGATAGTCTTTTAAAGCAATGGTGCTGGAACAAATGGATATTCTTATGATATGGGAAAAAAAGATCTTTGGACAATATCTTACAAAAAGTTACTCAAAATGTATGACAGGACTATAAAACCTAAAACAACAAAACTTTTAGAAGAAAATAGAAGAGAAGATCTTTGAGTTAGACCCATACACTTAAACTATAACAGAAAATGTACAATCCATTAAAAAATAAACTGAACTTCATCAACATTAAGAATAGTTTCAATATTCCATTAGGAAAGAAAAAAGTATATCAACATCTGTTACATCTGTGTTAAGTTTGTATCTAACAAAAGCAAGATGAATATCCTAACTCCACTTATCAAATTGGAGAAATTGAGCATGTGGAAAACTTCTGATTTGAGAAAGAAAAGTCATACCAGTCTATCCTAGTTTGTTTTTAGGACATAAAAAATTATTCTAGCAATCAAAATAGATTCAAGCAAGATGTGGCTTCAAAGTATTTGTGTGTATGTGTGCGTGCACACACACACTTGTGTATTGTTTTGTATGATAATACATTATATACCAGAAAAGACACCTGAAAGGACTTTGGGGTGATTCCAAATACCCTCCACACATATTCCTGTGAACCTCCATTTGATCAGGGTCACAAAAGAAGAGTGATCTAGAAACTTAGAGAGAAACTTGGGATGAAGAAGAAAAATGCTATTTGAAGTGGGGCTGTCTATGTTTCTGGGACATGTTTCAAGGGGTAAGAGTTTCCTGCTCTGCTCACACTCAGTACTAGAAGGATATTCTCCCCAGTGAAGATTTGTGGAAGTGTGGCCAAGTATAGTGTGAGGCCCTTCAGACTTAGAATAGTTGGGCCAAATAGAAACTTCTTTAATAAATCAGACTTTATGTTTTGTTCAATCAAATGGATAACACTAATTTTCACTGAGCTAAATTTGATGGGAAGCTGCTTACAACATCTGTGTATTGGTCCTGAGTCGTAGCAGGCACAAGTATGACCCTTCTTACATCCTTACTAACTACACAAAGAAGAAGAGAACAAAGGATTGCTGAGGAGCAACAAAGGGCCAGAAAGCATGCTAACTCAAAGGATACATCCTTTTTAGGACTGGATACTTAGCCTGATTGTCTGTGAAGTCTATGTTTGTGTGCCCACGTGGGTGTGGGGTGTATCTACGACTGAATCTTGTGTAAAGACTGTACCAAGCAAAGTCATTAACAATAAATAAAACCCCTCTTACCAGTTCATTATCAATGACAATCACTGATTTTTTAATCAGATTTTAACAGATACAAGACTGTTCTCCTTTATGTCTGAAGACACAAAAGAAACTACATTTTTAATGTTGTACTTTGCTTTTAAAATCCTAGCATGAATTAACATATTAAATGAACAGTAGATACACCACAGTGATCATAGAAATTCATTAATGTTAATTCTCTTCAGTTAAGTTTGGATACTGTGTTGGGTCTGAACCTTTTACAAACATTCTTTCATTAATCTTTATGGCACTTCTGCTGTTAACATTGCCTTGCCCTGATTTACAATGAGGAAATAAAAACTTTGAGGTAGCATGGGGATTAAAGGCAAAGCTAAACCCCCTGGACCCATATCCAATGTTCTTTTCAAAAGCTATTTGACTATCATTTCCTGTAAACAGCACATGAGGGCATTCATATGAGTTTTACAATGTATTAGTCAAAAGGCTCAATGAACTTTGTAGGTTTATGAAAGTATAATCAAAAGTGATATAATAGTTGCATAATGGAAAAAGCAAATGCTGTGTTACTCTGTCCTCTAGCATCACTTACCAGTAAAGGGGAAAAAATGGACCAAAAGGACACATTTATGTCACCTGTCATGTAACATTCTTCATATATGAAGTGGATAGCCATCTTCATGGATATGACTAACTGCATTGTTGTTGTTGTTATTAAGTGCCGTCAAGTTGGTATCTGACTCATAGAGACCCTCTGTACAACAGGGGAAACACTATTGTCATGCTCCTCTGCTGTTCATAAGGTTTTCAATGGCAGATTGATTTTTGGGAGTGGGTTGCCGGGTCCATCTCCCAAGCCTACAGCACCTGGTATTCCCAGGGGATCTCCCATCCAAGTACTAACCAGGCCCGACCCTGCTTAGCTTCCGAGATCTGACGGGATCAGATGCCACAGGGCTATGGCTACAGGCACTAAATGCATTATACCCATTTTATTTATATATGTATATTGCATATGTGTGTACATGTATACATACATGTGTATGTATATGCTTACATAATAAATAGTACAAATTTGATAAAGATTACAAAGAAGATGTGAAGGATCAGTGGGCCTATACTCTGTGGTATTCAAGGTCAGCTGCATTTGTCTTGGGTTGGAGAGGTAGCACAGTGATAAAGCTCTTGTCTGGCATGGGAAGAGGCCCTGAGTTTGATCCCAAGCATAGCAAAAAAAAAAAAAAAAAAAAAAAAAAAAAAAAAAAAAAAAAAAAAAAAAAAAAAAAAAAAAAAAAAAAAAAAGGTAGATAGATATGGATAGATGGATAGATAGATAGATAGACAGATCTTACATTGAATTGCAATAACCTAGGTTCTTTCAACTGCCCTATGCTTAAAATTAATAAGATATAGTTTCAGTGACTACCTTTTCTTATCTTATAAAAAAGGAACTAGTAAAATCAGTACCTGGCTTTGTTAACCTTCCCTTTCTAAGAAAATTAACTGTCATATTCAGGCATTCAGAGCACTAATTAATCATGGGTTCTTCTATATCCCATCCTGCTAAATCATCTAACGAGTTTTGCACTTATTAAGGGACAGACCCATATTACAGATATGTCTTCTTCATGCTTTAAAGAGAACTTTAAGCTCTGTTAGGCTTTGTTCTCATACTAAGCATCCAAACCAAAATGTTTAGGGACTAGACTGATAAGTAAGGTAAACAGAGAGTACATATTAATTCATTCTTCTGGCAAATTAAGTATAGAGTAATAATTCTTTACTTCCAAAAAGAAATTTGTGGACCCTGTACAGCAAGATTTTCTAAAGTTTTTAGAAAAGCCCAAAATTGATACTTTTACTTATTATTCTTGAGATTTTATTATTCAGAAACTAATTTTTAAAGACTTTTATGCCTTGGTTGGACAAGATAAAACTCAATGAGGGCAATTTTCAGTGTAAGGGCTTTCAGTTCAAGACCTTTTCCTCACCTTCCCTGAAAAAAAGATATCTATCTATCTATCTATCTATATCTATCTATATCTATATATATATGAATACATATATAAATACATATATATACACATATACATACATATATACATAGTATATACAAACATAGTATAGACAAACATACATATACATATATATACATATATGTGTGTATATATATGTATATATATATACATATGAATATATATATATTCATCTTCCAATCACCATTCTCAAAGTTCAAAGAGAGTTAGATCTTTGGTTGATATTTGTGCCTCCTATATTATCCAGCCTCTCTTTGAGCACATAATGCATTCACTATCCTCTGGAGCAGCCTTCAAATAATTAACTGTTCCTGGCATTTACCCAGTGTGACCATGATTGAGTCACAGAGATGGACCAGCCCTGTGAGATAGAAAGAGTCCTGCAAGTGCCAGGCTTAAATGCAGGAGCCACAGCCACCTATTCAGCAGCTAAAAATGAAGCATTTTATTGATTCCAAATAAGAGTTTTAATTACTTGAGTATTAAAAATGTACAAATGCACAAAAATTAATAGATTCATTGTTGTTTCATTTATAACTGGAAAAAACTGGAATTACCTCAATAGCCACCAGTGTAAAATAACAATACAGTAAAATACATGAAATCAATTTATACATATTGACATAGAACACTCTCCAAAATATATTGTTTGGTGAGAAAAGCAAGTAACAAAATAACACACATGATATTTTTTCACTTATGAAATTGTACATGAACATATCTATATGTATATAAATGTCAGATATACACAGAAATATACTGAAATCCAACGGCTCTCAGTGGTTTTCTCTGAAGATTGGACTAACCTAGGAGTGGGAATAGGAGGGAGCAGTAGGGAATGTAACATGTTTTCTATTTACTTTGCATTGTTTGAATCAGTCCTTCTTTCCTTCCTTCTTCCCTTTCTTCCTTCCTTTCTTTCTTTTTAATTAAGGAAAGAGATTTATTGCAGGCTCACAGTTAGAAGATCAGTCCATAATGGCAAGGAGGCAGGCAGGGCAGTAGCAAGAGGCAGGGGTCATGGCAGAAGATCTTTCGTCTTTGGAGCAGAAGCAGAGAACTGTTTGAATTTTTTCAATGAGGATGTTTTTATATGTGATTTGTGGTTTTTTTTTCAGAATTATTTTTGAAAAGAGGTATCATTCAGCCTAGAAAGATGCCTGATTATTTCTTGTGAAAAGAAAAAGATTTTGTGTTCATACACAAAATCCAGCCTCAATTAGAAATTATTTTCCTGCTTTCTAAATGCCACTATACCCTGCATGTTATATTACCACTCCTTGTGTTCAGATGATGGAGGGTTGTTTTGTTTTAATTTTTAATCAACATTGTATAATAGTAATTATTGTGTTATTGCAGGACAAGCCTGCAATTATAGACTACTTGGAATGCACTTTATCAGAACAGTCAAAGACAAACTAACAAAAGGTCACACAAAGAGTATAGATAAACAGGAAACTCACGGGGTTCACCCTGTGGATAAAACTCTGAGACCAGAAATTCCCAGGACAATAGCCGGATGCTTTGCCCTGTACATGAGAAAAGTAAAACTACATGTGAAAGCTTCTAGGTAACTTATGTGACTGATGCTTCACTATGAACCACCCAAATAAATGCTGAGATCTGGAACAAGATGGCTCCAGGATTTAATAGTGCCCAGCCACCTCCATCTACCACCCATACTGCTGCAAGTGTGTCCATGGCACACACCTCCTCAGAATCTTTCAAAGGTCTCTCCATCACCTTTTGAGAGTGAGGACTCCCAAGCAAAGAATAAGTAATAAAGAGAAACTCAGGATTTCCCTTTCTAGCAGGCTTTATTCAAACAATAATCTTTCATAAGTCTCACTAAATCTCTATGTAGAGTTCACAATATCATGGATAAAATGTGAGCTAAAGTTTACTTTTGCTAATATTGGGACTCAAATAATGATAACCCAAACTGAAGGCCTCACAATCAAAGTTTCTGTCTGACCCTTGTAACCTCCTCTCTTTCTCACCCTTCATTCTTTCCTGAAGCAAGCTATGGAAACCAGAATTCCTCCTCAACAAGGTAGTTCAGGAAGTCAGGACACCTTACACTTTTTCCCCAAAGCCAGTAAACCTAAAATATAAACCTACGATTTTTAGGTTCATAAAACCTAAAAATATCATTCTAACTTTGTCCCACTTGTCTGTGTAAGAACTGATCCTAGGGGGTCATGAGAGGGTAATGGGAGAAGTGAAGATGAGCAATGTACAATGATATGCGCGTATGGAAATGTCATAATGAGTCCCATTCAGTTTTACACTACAAACTTATTAATAAGTTGGGCATGGTGGCACATGCCTATAATCCCAGAACCCAAGAGGATAAGGCAGGAGGGTCAATGTGAGTTTAAGTCCAGCCTGGGCTACACAGGCTGTCTCCAAATGTATATATTACATTAGGGGAAAAAGGAGCTGATCATAAAGGAATTCTCTGATCTATCTTGCCTGATAGTAGGTTAGAAGATTCCCACTCCAACAAGGGTCGTAGCCCATGTCCAGAAGGAAGGTATGCTTCATAGGAGGCCAAGAAGAATCTTAGATGAGCCTTGCTAGATTCTCTCCTCCTCAATCTGTTACTATTAGATCATACTCTTTTTATCTAATCATTTTCTGCACCACTGTCCATGCTTCATCAAACAAAAGCATAAAAGTAGGTAGTTCACCTTAGATCTTCAGGTCTTCAATCTCAGGACTCCCAAATCACATAAAATTATGATCAAATAAATTTATATGCTTTTCTCTTGTTAATTAACTCTGGCCATGGTCCTTTATAATGGGCAGGAAAGAGATTATCAGTTTATCTGTCCATACACTAGCTATCACCTCTGTGTTTAAGTTTGAAAAGCAAACAAATAAAATGAACATCTCAACAGGGAAGCTTTAGTCTATTTAAGAAAACAAACTGCAATCAGGTACTACTATAACAGTATTCATACAAATAAGAATTATGACAATTATAAATGAGTGTCTCTTCGCTAAGAAAGTATCCCTCTAGGTGACTGCCACACTTGAAAGTAATCATACTACACTTATTTTAAGACAAATCTTTATTCAAATATTTTACTAATTTATACTGATACCCTAAAAAGTAAATACTAGTCAGTGTCTTCACCTAATTCATAAAGTATCAAAAATCCAAAGCTAGCAGAACTATATCAAATCACTTCTAGGTACTACTTACTTTTTGCTCAATGTCATCCTTCTGATATCCATGCTTTTTTTGTGTATGGTACTGGGGTTGAACCCAGGGCCTTGCACTTGCATGCTTTCAAATGCTGGACCACCGAGCTGTGCCCCCAGCCCTTTCTTTTTTTTTTTTTTTTTTTTTTTTTTTTTTTTTTTTTTTTTTTTTTTTTTTTTTTTTTTTTTTTTTTTTTTTTTTTTTTTTTTTTTTTTTTTTTTTTTACTTTCTTGTGTAGGTCTCACTAAATTACACAGACTGCCTCTGGTCTCGAACTTGTGATCCTCCTGCCTCCACCTCCCGAGCTGCTGGGATTACAGACATGCACCACATGCTTTTTAATGTAAGCAAGTTCATTTCACTTATTTTCATCATGTGAAAATTTCTTCATATAAATATCAGGTATACCACAATTAATTTAGTTACTCTTCTTTGGGGCTGGGATTTAGCTCAGTTGGTAGAGCACCGCTCTACAATCTCTGAGGTCTCAAGATCAATTCCCAGCACTGCAAAAAATGGGAGAAGGACAGGGCATTCCACTCCCAAGGCAACCCTGAAACAATCAGCCATAGAAAACCCTATAAAGGTTGCAATGAGTTGGACACGGCTCAATAGCACCTTTGTTGTTGTTGTTAGGTGCACCTAACATCAACTTTTCTTTTAAGCGTGTTTAAATTATTTGGGTTTTTTCTAATACTATCATATTGCCATAAACATTCTTATACTCATTTACTTGTGCTCCTTTCCCAGAGTTTCTGGAGAACATATTTAGCTTCCTCCCTTTCTACTTTCCTCCCTTTTCCCCTTTATTTTTCCTTTCCTTCCTTCGTTGTTTCTTCTGTTCCTCCCTCCTCCCTCCCATTACTCTATCTAGACACAGCTTACCTCCATCTTCTTTGTTTTTATGATATTAGAGTATTTTACTGGATTCCTCATCTAACAGTGCTTTCTTCTTTAAGAATAAACTTTTTGTTTGTTTTATGATGAGGAAAGGGTTGAGTGCAATCCAGTTTTCTGGTTCTCTTTTGTTTCATAAGACTCTATACTTGTTCCTTCCCTTTTTTCTTCCTTTTACTATCATTGCCAAATTGTCAAAGGATCTATCTTCTTCTTTTTGCCTTGTTTCTCCCCTAGAGCTATGTACTACAAAGATTCTCTTTAAACATAGCCTAGCCTTTTAAATCATATCTGTCCCTTTATATTGCAAGAATTCTTTTTAATGATACCTGGTCCTTTAAATTGCTAGTATTTGACACTCCTTTTCAGTAGTGCGTGCTCTCATCTGCTTAGATGGTTTCCCTAATTTTCTAATATATGATGAATTTAATCAATCTAGAGGTTGTTCAACGCACCCTCAAGCCCCTTCACTAGCTTCTCTTGTCCTCCTTCTTTGATGTAGCTTTTTTTCCTGGTCTATCTGTAAAAGTCTTGCCACTAGGTGAGGAGAGATGGCAGAGTGACAAACCACACACTGTGATGTAGTGATTATTCTTTTTACTCAGTTATTTTGAAGTTTAGTCATTCTATGCCTTCAAGTTATACTGCAGTATGTTTTAGTGGAGAAATTACTTTCTTTCTAGTTGTTTCAAATCATTTGATGAAGAGATTCTGAGAGATAGGCTGCTACACAATCATTAGTGTCCTCAGCTACTCAGTGTTTTCTGTTTGTATGTGTGCTTTTCATGTGTATTCATTTTGATAATAAACTCCTCAAAGGCAAGATTTAGCAGGTTTTTCCTTACTAACACAGTTTATGTACTAGGTATTAAAAGTAAAATTTTGGTGCTTCAAAGGCCAATAACTCAAGAAAGTTATTAAGACAACTCCCAAAATGGGAGTTGAAAATCATGCATCTGATAAGGGACTTGTATCTGGAATCTATGCTGGGATTTAGCTCAGTTGGTAGAGCGCTGTGCTGCAGTCTCTGAGGTCCCGAGTTCAATTCCCAGCACCGCAAAAATGGGAGAAGGACCTGGCAATCCACTCCCAAGGCAATCCCGAAACAGTCAGCCATTGAAAACCCTATGAGGGTCACTATGAGTCGGACACGGACTCGACAGCCCCTAACAACCTAACAACAACAACAACAACAACAACATCTGGAATCTATAAAGAAATCTCACAAGCCAATAACAGGAGGACAAAATGGAGAGAAGATGTCAATAGACATTTCTCAAAAAAAAAAAAAAGATATACAAATAGCCTAATTCATTAAAATATGCTCAAAATCATTAGCCAGCAGGAAAACAAAAATCAAAACCTCAATGAGATTCTTCTTCACATCCAGTAGAATGGCTACAACCAAAAAAGACACACAATAACAATTTTTAGAAATGGTATAGAGAAACTGTAACCCCATACACTGCTGGTGAGGATTTAAATGGCACTGGTGTTTTGGAAACAGTTTGGCAGTTCCTCAAGTGCTAACCATAGAGTTACCATATGACCCAGCTATTCCACGTCTAGGTATATGTTGTTGTTATTGTTAGGTGCAGTCAAGTCATGTCCAACTCATAGCAACCCTCATAGAGTTTTCAATGGCTGATTGTTTCGGGATGGCTTAGGGAATGGATTGCCATGTCCTTCTCCCATTTTTGCAGTGCTGGGAATTGAACCCAGGACCTCAGGGTCTGCAAAGCAGCACTCTACCAGCTGAGCTAAATCCCAGCCCTCTAAGTATATAGCCAAGAGAAATTAAAACATACGTCCATACAAAAATTTACACATGAATACACACAGTAGCATTATTCATGACAGCCAAAAAATAGAAACTACCCAAATGTCTATCAGTTCATGAATGGACAAATAAGTACGGTATCCATACAATGGAATACTATCCAACATGAAAAAGGAATGAAGTGCTGATACATGGTATAGTATGGATGAACCTTGAAAACATTATGCCAAGTGGAAGAAGACAGTCAGACACACACATACAAAAAAAAATCTTGCATCATATTATTCAATTTGTATGAAATATTCAGAACAGGCAACTCTACACAGATGAATAGAAAATTACCAGTTGCCTGAGTTGGTTGGAGGGAAATTGAGTGACTGCTAACAGACACAGGAGGTCTTTGGGAGGCAATGAAAATGCTCTAAAACTGATTTTGGTGATGACTGCACAACTCTGTAAGTACACTAAACTGTTGAATTTTACAATTTAAATGGGCGAATTATATAGTATATGAGTTATACTTTGATAATTTTTTAAATCTTGCTCATGGAATATTTCTCTTTCTCAGTGCTGTCATACATTTATTGCTTTTGGATAACTCTCTTACCACTTCAGTGAGATGTTAAAGAGAGAAGTAAAGATGCTTGCTCAGTTCACCCTCTTGATCCAGAAGCTCCAGCAGGATTAATTTATAAAAGAACTGTCCCAGAAAATTACAAGACACACGGCATGTAATGGAACTATATGTATCACACAAGATATACATGAGTTCACGTAAACAGAAAATCTTGAGTCATGGTCAAGGGATAGTAAGACTAGTTTGGCTTGTCATTGATCTAAGGTCTGAAGTGGCTTAATGAGAGAACTTGTGCTCCCAATTCTTTGCTCTTCAGGAAGTGTAGCATGATTTTAAGACACTTTCTATTAAGTCTATAATAGAAATGGAGGAAGACATAATGATTTACTTAGTTTGGTTTCATAGGAGTATCCCTATAGAAAGGAACCTTGGATTTGTCCAAGAATGGTTTAGGGGTGACTCCAGGATCCCCAACTACGTAGATCAGTGAATAAGGCCTACAGTCTCTTATTCCTCTACAATTACAAGGGTTCTTTCAAATACAACATCAAGTTTTCTCAGCATCTTTGTGCCTATCTTAGAACTTTAATTGATAATGCCAGGATTTCTGATCTTAGACCCTAGACTTGTAGTTAGCAACAACTCTACTCCATTCTCACATGCTGCCCAAATCCCTCTATTATCCATGAATAGCTGATCATCTAAATTCTGCTTGAATACTCACAGTAATGGGAAATCCACTCTTTAAAAAACACCTCATTCTATATTAGAAAAGTATTGTTAGCTAGAAAGTTCTTCCTTAGACAGGGAAAAATTGTTTCTTTGAAACATTCACATATGTGGTCCTAGGTAGACTTTTGTTTCTACCTAGAACAGGTTTAGTATAACATTTTCCATCTAGCGCCTTCTTGAAAGCAACTAGGGAATTTCAATATATATCCATTAGGCTAAACATCAAATATTTCGTCAGTGGCTCCTGCTGAAACAAAGTTTTAAGAAACACATTCCCATCCTGGTTATTCTTAAACTCTCTAACCACATGGAATGGTAGCTAAGCCAACCCTATTTCTAAATCCATAAAGCAGAGATGTGTGAAAATGCCCATGGTCCTAAACTAGCAAAATGAATTAATGCATATGAATGTATTTTTACAATTTAAAACACTTTGTAAACATGAAATATTATTAAAACGTATCTGCTTCCTGGAAGGCAACTTGTCAAAACATATTAGAAACTTGGAAGTAAAATTATGGCCTAAGACACACCTATATCATCTAAAAACTTGTTAAAAATAAGAATCTTAGGCCCACCCACATCTATTAAGTCTCCACCTTCATTTTAAAAAGATCTCCATGTGTTTCCTATGCACATTATAGTGTGACATAAAAATGTGTAAATGCTTTGGCTTGGCATTACCAGTTTTAGATATTTATCCTGAGAAAATGGTAAGTGTGAAGAAGATGTACAAACAGTACATGGCACTTTTATAAAATCAAAAACTTGAGAAAACCTAAAGGTCCACTAATAGAACATTGGTCAGGTGCTCTGCATTCCATTCATGAGCACACATCCATTCTTCCAGGAAGCATGTTGGTATTTGGCAGGTCTAAGTACCATTTGCCAGGCAGAGCTAAGACTGTAGAGCAAGCTTGTTGGCCAGCTCTGGTGCCAGGAAGACACCTACTCCCCAATTGACATGTGCTATTGTGAACATTAGTGTGTATTGGGGGGTTGGTATAAAACTTCCTAAGTGTCTACACCCTGGGTTATCTCTGGCAGACAACCAGGCCATCTGCCTCTCTCATCTCCAAGGGTTCCATCAACTGAAAAAATCTTTGCTAGTGTATTAAATGTCTCTTCTTTATATGATGGCCAAGTACAATTATTACCAACTGGACCTCTATAATATCATAACTAGAGATGGGAGAGTGAAGATGTAATTGGAGAACTATTCATAGACTCTTTATAAAATTTGTGACCCAACTCTCAAGAAGGTAGCTCAATATTTCTTCTTAGCAACTGAGAAATGTGTTCAGATCTTTGTGTCTTAGTTATTGATCATCACCTTTGAGGGTCTATAAATGTCAAAACTATCCACTACTTGTTTCATTTTATTGATTGACTATCTAGCTCCCTCCACTAGCAAGCAAGAGCCACAAGGTCAAGGTGTTTTTCTGTTTTGCTCATTACTGTATCTGCAGCACTCAGTGTCTAGAAGCTAGGAAGTGTTCAATATTTGTTGTTGTTAGGTATCGTCAAGTCAGGTCTGACTCTTAGCAACCCTATCTATGTACAACAGAATGACAGGTTCCCTGACACTATGCCATGCCTGGCACTATGTCATTGCTGCTATGCTATTCACAGGGTTTTCAATGGCTGACTGTTTGGGGAGTGGGCTGTCAGGTCCTTCTCCCATTGTTCTGGTGCTGGAGATTAAACCAAGGGCCTCAGAGTATACAGAGCAAGCACTCTACCAACTGAGCTAAACCACAGCCCACATTCGATATTTATCTCCAATGAATTTATGTGAAACATCTCAGGTCCTTAGAGCAACTGGTCTTGTTGAGTTGGGGAATAGAGTCATTATTTTGACTATATACAGGATATACAAGTGTTTTGGGCATTCTTGATTGAGTCTTCTAATAAATGTTAATGCTAATAACTAAAATTACAAACAAAAGATAAGTCATCCAGTTCTATATCTATCATGCTAAAGATGAGGTCAATACAAATGGACTAAAAATCGCATGTAATTGTTCTAACAAGATAGAAACAAAGACCACTACAGGAAAAGTTTCTATCTTAAACAGAAATGGAACCCAAGGACATATAGAAAAATACTATATAGTAAAAGATAGAGACGACTTGGATGGGAAACTTAGATAGGAAGGGGGGAGGGGGGAAACATAGAGGAGGGTAAGGGGTAACCTATATGTATAATGCTTATCAAATTGCATATATGAAAATTGTCACAACGAAAAGCATGTCAAAATGAATCACATTATGATGTACATTAAAAATTTCTAATTAAAAAAAAAAGATGGCAGTAGATAGGAAGATCTTTGTAGTCCCAGTAGGTTCATATGAGCCCACATACATATAAGCAGAGAAATCAAGTTAAGATATGGATCTGAGCAGGGTGAACAATCTAGAAACAGGAAACCATAGTTTGCTAAGACCAAGAAGTCACAAAGCCTAAGAGAAATAGACAAGAACAAGAATGTAAATTCTGTGCAATCAGGGATACAATCTGTTCATCCAGGCACAGTGATATGCCAGAAATAGTGCCTAGCACCCAGAAATGAATCTTTGTTAGATGGAATACTGCACCATCAGTTATATTTATGTTATATATTTATCAGTTATATATTTATCAGTTATATAAATTTATATTTAATTTATCTAACCATTAAAAATGGTCTTATGGCCAGGTATAGTAGCTCATACCTGTAATCCCAGTAACTCAGGATGTGGAGGCAGGGGGGATCATCAGTTCCAGCCAAGGGCAGCCTGTGTAATTTGGCAAGATCCTGTCTCAGAAGAAAAATTAATAAATTTCTAAAAAGGGACTGCAGGGTATAACTCAGTGGTGGAAGAGCCCTGGGTTCAATCTTCCAGTACTGGAAAGAAAGGAAAAGAAACGAAAAGAGAAGAGAAGAAAAAAAGGGAGAGAAGAGAAGAGAAAAGAAAAGAAAAGAAAAAAATATATATGCTCTTATAAAGTTATTGGCATACTGGAAAGTGAAAAATCAAATTGGAAATTAAGAGTGTGATTCTACTTTTATTTGTGTATATGTGTATATGTATATATAAGTGGAAAAACACACCAAAATGTTAACACCAATTACAGTTATTTTCAGGTGTTGAGGTTAGGGATGACTTTAGACTATTTTTATTTGTCCATTTTTGTCAGTTTGTCAGTGTGCATTTATTATAGCCATTAAAAAAAAAGAATTAAACTACCTGTATGCTATGTGCTCTATGTACATGTTGTTACAGTAAAGAAATTCCATCATTACCCTTGACCTCAGGACATGAGCCTCTTAATTTCTGAACTCATGCCAAAGTCCTTGGAGCCTCAGCTGGTTGAACGCTGATAGCAGTGAAAGCTCCTCCCACTGCTCACAACCACTTCCATCTCTTAAAATCTCCCATCTCTCAGCACACAGCCAACAGAGAAAACTATTCTGCCAAAGAGACAGCGCTAAAAGGCAAAAGCAAAGGTAAGGATGACAGGTAGGGCGAGAAACTGAGAAGGAAAAGCTCAGAAATCTAACGAATATTAGCAGCTTTGGCTCACTTTCCTGGTCCTATTTAGGTGAATAATTTTCGTTGTTAAATGGACTGTTTTTTAATGCTAAACTAAGACATTGTAAAAAAGGTTTGTTGTGAAGTCCATAAGACAGTTAAGCTTCTCTCAAATGTAGAAAAGACTAGGATTTGATTAGTGAGGCATTTTATTCAATTAGTGCTGCGTATTAAATTACTACTGAAACAGTATTTAAAGCCATTCACCTGACTACACTATAAGGATTCTCTTACCTTGTCCTAGTGAAGCAGTAGTAACTGCAATTCCTTAACAGGAGACAATGACAAAGAAAGTGGCAGTGATTGGAGCTGGGGTCAGTGGCCTCATTTCTCTGAAGTGCTGTGTGGATGAGGGACTTGAACCCACTTGCTTTGAAAGGACTGAAGACATCGGAGGACTGTGGAGGTTCACAGTAAGTGAGGTTTTTCTTCCTTTATGAATAAGTTATGCTACTATTTCCAGGTGAGTCATAGCTACTGAAGGGCCTTACTGAGTGATTTCTTAAGCAACTTTGATCTGGTTTTATTTTTATTTATTTATGCAGCTATCTGAGAACTGAAGTCATAGGCTGGCATCCCTCCTCAGGTCAATCTATGCCAACCCAGGTGGTCAATCCAGGCATCTCTTCTTTTGTATCCAGCAACTGCCTTATGGCCCATATTTTTGTCATTCTCTGATGTATTAGAGAATATACTAACTTTAGAGAGCATCTTACAGAATAGAACAAGGATTCTTTTCAAAGTACCACTTCTATTTCAGTTATTGAGCTAAATGTTCTTTTAGAGAATGTGCCCTTATGACTTCTGACTTTATTTTTCTCTGAAAAATAAATCATGTTTGTTTACTGGGCTGATTATAGTCTAGTATAGGCAACCTGCTCCCAATAATCAATCTGCCATTGAAAACCCTATGAACAGCAGAGAAGCACTGACAATAGTGTTTCACCTGTTGTATGTAGGGTCACTACGAGTCAGATACCAACTCAACGGCACCTAACAACAACAGCAATATGTATAGTCTAGTATTATAATATACTAGTAATCTAGTGGGCTGGGATTTAGCTCAGTTGGTAGAGCGCTGTGCTGCAGTCTCTGAGGTCCCGAGTTCAATTCCCAGCACCACAAAAATGGGAGAAGGGCCTGGCAATCCACTCCCAAGGCAATCCCGAAACAGTCAGCCACTGAAAACCCTATGAAGGTTGCTATGAGTCGGATACTGACTCGACGGCACCTAACAACAACAGTAATATAGTATTATAGTCTAGTATAGTCTGGTATAATTGCTATAAAACTCTCCATTAAATATTTTTATTCACTCTGTTAATCAAACTCAAATATTCACAATGCTAGTTGAACTTCATAATTAGTATTAAAATTAGAAAGATACACAGACAGCTGTAAATATTTATAATTATTCCTTCCCTATGTGTCAGCTTATTCAGTTACATTGGGGATAACAGAAAACCATAATCACCTAATAGGGTCCTTCTGATGATTAAAGGAAATAATTCATGTAGAGAACTCAGAATAGTTTCTGAATCAAAGTTTAGTGTCAGTTACTCAGAGTATACACACACACACACACACACACACACACACACATTTATTTTGCTGTAGCAGGGTGTTGAACCCAAGGCCTCACACGTGCTCTGCAAGCATTCTACCACTCAGCTGTACCCTTATCCCATTTTCTACCTTTTATTTTGAGTCAAGCTTATCCTAAGTTGCACAGGCTGCTTTTGGCCTCAAATATGGGATCCTCTTGCCTCTGCCTCCCAAGTTGCTGGGATTATAGGCATGCATCACTGTACCTGGCTTATATATTTTATAAATGAGCAAACAGAAAATGAGGGAGGTTAAGTGGGTTAGCCATGGCCACACAGGTAGAGGAACTGGCATTCAAACTCAGGCCTATATGACTCACAAGCAATTAAGCCCCTACTTATTACCATGACCTAATTTGCACTCTTGCTCAAAAAGGTTAAAGGGAAGTTCAGAATTCAGGAGCAGTAACTTTAGGATTATGTATCAAGTATTAAAGTGAGGTATTAAACCACATGAGAATATTACAGAAAGGATCTTCTTACAGCCTGACCTATCAGGGGGATGGCAAGGTCATCCAGGTAATATGCTTTGCCTATTTAAACTGACTCTCCATACCAGAAAGGATTTATTTCACACTAAATTTCTCAAATGTATATGACCATCAGAAACACACAGAGTGTTTAAGATACTAATTACCAGACCTACAGAATCAAAATTTCCTAAAGATTTTTATTATGAGCTTCGAGTGAATCTTACAATGAGACAAATTTGACAAGCCCTGCACAAATACCATGTGAAAAACCTATCCATTCAACTATCCCAACACATTCAGAGTTAATAATGGGGAAATTGATCCTTATGTGAGACAGGCAGCTTTGCAGACAGGAAAACAGGGGTGGAGGGTAATTGGTGTGAATCACACTCATTTCTTACTAACAACTGGTCACTAGAATCATTATAGCTTTTCCTGATAGGTGGTCCCTCCTGTCTTAATCAAAGATACATTATTTTTGTCTACTCTAGGACCATATATAAATTGCAACTGGGAATTTATTTTGTCTCCAGGTAGATTTTTAACCTAAGGAAAAAATGCAGACATTATAACAAACTTCCATTTAATAATACATTTATTCTATTAAGTAATAGTAATAAATTTATCACTGCTTTATTATTTCAAGAGCCAAATATCTCCTATTTGATTATCATTTATTTGTTAGCAGAAGAGGTGAGAATTACTTTGAGTACTCTGTCAAAAATATGAGTTGATGAATTTCAGGAAAGTACTTCATGCTCCCAAACATTTCTGCAATTTCATTGCCAGTGCCTGAAATTTCAGAGATATCTTCCTATTGGTTAAAAAAAGATTACATACTGAATTAATTAAGGCTGACTGGGTATTAGGGACTTAGATACATAACTATCCAGAACTTCTAATACTACCATCTCCCAAATTTCTCTGAAGACTATATCTGATAGAAAAAAGCACTGGAAATAATTTTCTTCACTCAAAGATAATCTTCCTGCAAATTAAAACAAAATCTCACAGGCTTCCACTGGGGCTGTGTGAGAGTCTTGATTACCAGGAGACTGCACTGTCAAGAGAAGGAGGTAGTGAACAGGGTGTTGGGAGCCTTCACCCCCATTCCCAGGGAAACTCTGCTCCTTTATAACTTCACTGCCCAGAATCAGTTTTTAAATGAGTTATTCGTTAATTTTTATATTTACACACAATCCTTCTGAGATCACTTAGCACATTTAGTGTTAAGATATGACTTTAAAAAGTTGAGTTTAAAAGAGAAAAGCCTAAAATCCATGCCTCACGCCCAGGTTACATTATGCTGAATTCTTTCAGAAGGTTCTCCAGCATCCCCTAGTACTATCTTTGGAACATAAGCAAGGTGGGTAATTATATATTTTTAGTACTTCTTCCAGCAAAGGTGGCCTTGGCATATATCATTTTTCTTCATAATACCTTTACAAAATAGTTCTTATGATTATCTTCATGCGTATATGAATTGGAAACTGAAGTTTGGGGTGAAAAACTTTCCCAGGGGATCACAGCTGATGGAAAAAGAACAAAAATGAAAGTCTGCATGATTCCCGAACCCTCACAGTTATGGAGGTATCAGGAGAGAAGAACATGAATTCCCTTTAGCCATTATCCTACTCTACCTCTCTTACTGTTCCCAATATGCTGTATTCACAAGGAAATGTCCAATATACATTGCTTTTGCAGGTTTTCTGGTTGTTTATACATAGATATCCTCTTCCCCACTATATACGTTCAGTTATTTTAATTAATCTTCATATAATAGTTTCTAGCTGTCTCTCCAAATTGGTCTCTTTCCTCTAGAGTCATTTTGAAATATCACTGTCTGTTAAAATGTGACTCCTCCAAGATCTAATATTCCAAATGAATTTATTCTCTCAAGATTTATTTTTCAGGATCAAAGAGGCACTAGGGCACTGCATTAGGCAATGGAGAACTAATCAGACACAATCATTGCCCTCAACCAACTTATAATTAATTGCTCTAACAATTGCCTATTATGACTTGCAGTGTCCTTGGCCTGGATAACCCACCTCCACTAAAACAGTTTAATGTTGTGCTACCTTTTTCAGCATTCATAAAATAAAAGTTAAGATTTCATATACATTATCAAATCATAAACTCACAATAACCTTCTACATCATTTATTATTAATCGCAACTTAAAGATAAAGCTAAGACTAAGTAGCTTATCCATGGCTGAGTGGTAAGAGAATGATCTTAAAATCAGCCACAATATTGAGAATAAACAAATGTGAGTTAATCATTATGCTTTCTCTCATATTCACACTGATGATTCATAGCAAGTTTGAGGTCAATTAAAACCTTAAGGTCTTTTGCATTTGAACAATCAATGATCCAAATCACTTATTATATCCTTGTGGAACTAATTTTTAACACTATTCATATTTTTTCATATTAAACATTACTTAGTTGGTTCAATACTTGGTCAAGAAAAGTACATTTGAATTTTCAATCATATGTCTTCTTTACTATGCCTCCCTGCCTTGGGTATACCCAAATGTAACCATATGTAATTATCTCTGTCAAAGTTATTGATTAAAATATTGATCATAAAGCCAAGCATGGTGGCACATGCCTGTAATCCCAGAATTCAGGAGGCTGAGGCAAAAGGGTTTGAGGCCACTCTGGGCTACACAGTGAGACTCAGTCTCAAAAAACAAATGAACAACAACAACAAAATCATGAAAAGATAAAAGATAAACATGTGAAGCAGATAAATAGGATATCACCAAATAGGACTTCCCCTGAGGTGCCATCTCCACACTAACCTAAATACTCCATTGCAAAGTCAGCCTCTTCAACAAATATATGGAGTGTTTACTGGGCTCCAGCCACGTTGTTGTTGTTGTTGTTAGGTGCTGTTGAGTCAGTATCCGACTCATAGCGACCCTCTGTACAACAGGGGAAACACTATTGTCAGTGCTTCTCTGCTGTTCATAGGGTTTTCAATGGCAGATTGGTTTTTGGGAGGGGGTTGCCAGGTCCTTCTCCCAAGCCTACAGCTTCTGGTGTTCCCAGGTGGTCTCCCATCCAGGTACTAACCAGGCCCGACCCTGCTTAGCTTCCGAGATCTGACGGGATCCGATTCCACAGGGCTACAGCTGCAGGCTCCAGCCACGTAGTAATGCTAAAAATGTAGAAATATAGAAATAGTCCTTGCTCTTGCTATCGAAGTGTCTGTATTTTGAGGGGGAAGCAGGAGAAAATTCCTCCCAAAGTGGAGTTTTACAAGGGCTGATATTTAACTAACTGTTATGCAAGCATAGAACCTCACTCAGCACAGAATAGGGCAGGCTTCAATAAGAATGTGATGCTTTTATTTGTCTTGACAATAAGTAGGGATGGGACATTTGAATATGTAGAAATAGTGTTTGAAGCAGAGCAAATAGCATGTAAAAAAAAAGTGTGGAAGCTTAAGAAATGTGATGCACTGGGAGACTAGAAAATCACAATCTATAGCTGGAATGAAGGAATTGGTAAGGTCTATATCGTGATGCTTCATAAAGAAAAAGGGTAACTTGTATTTTGTAATTCACATTTGTAATAAGCAAAACTATTTTTGCTTTATGAGTTTGCTCCCTTGAGTAGATTAAATATTACCTTTATAATCTTCACTAATCCTAGTTTAGTTTTTATAACTTTTTTATAAAGTCAAAGATAAACATCAATCCATCCCATGATCAAAAGATCATAAATTTAAAATCAGTGCTCTCTGAACTTAGTTTTGTCATATAGTTTTCTGACTTCTGAAAATTCTAAATTAGGAAAATCCTCCAACATAGATCATTAATTTTAAACAAGTAACCTGTAGCTAATCCTACCCATAAGGAAATGCAGACTATCTGTATTTCCATATAAATATTATTTCAGGCCATGCTTATATTTTAACATGTGAGTTAAATTTATTTTTAAAAAAGTGTGGCGCTCTTTGTCTTGATTGACAGCAGAGCCTCTTTTCTTTTTCTGTCTTCACTTTACTATCCCAAGTACCAGGTACATTTTAATTCAACATAATAATAAGTTCCATGAAGACAGAGACTAAATTGGTACTGTTTATATTTCATACATAATGCCAAGCTCAAGGCCAGGACAGAAAAAGCATTTGATATGTATCTGCTTATTAAGTCAACATTGATCATTTTCCCTTTATAACCACAAGAAAACTATGCCAATTTTACCTAAGCTTGTTCAAACATATAGACATCTACCTCAGCCAACTAAATATTATAGGAATGCAGGAAGAAGCACTTATAAAAACAAAGCCTCCCCACCTAACCACACCCAGTGGAATGGAATATAGGGCCTCCCATATGCTAGACAAGTGCTCTACCACCCTCAGCCAGACAAACCTTTTTAAAAATTCCTGTCTACCCATCAACCCAACAATAAAGATTATCACTTGTTCCTCAGGAAAAGAATTATGAAATCATCATTGTTTGCTGACAAACCATCCAAGTAAAACTCCCAAAAGAGAATTTTCCCCTGGCCCTAAGATTAGTCTAGGGGCTTATGAATCAGAATCACTTCTTCTTATCACTCAAATATCCTCTTAAAACTAACCTAACAGAGAATCCAATCATATTTCAAGCCAATTTATTTAGTCCTGAAGAAAACAACCCCAACATTTTAGCTATAACAGTCCTAGTTTAACTGATCCTAATCTATGGCAGGTTTAACAGTGTAACTCTAGTGGCCTATAACAATAGTGAAAGATGTAAACATTTACTCAGCACATATTTTGAGCTGTGCATTGTGTTACCTTTTATCTAATCTCAGGAAAGCCTCATAACATTGTTTGATGTTGGAGTTTTTCACTAGTCCTCATTTTATAGAAGAAAATGAGGAAACTGGCTTATGTAATATCTCCATGGTCACAAAACAATTAAAGGTGGTAGAATTAGGGTACTATTCCAGTCAATGTGACACTAGAGTCTTCATTGTTTATTCTGTACTACTCATAAAATTATGTGGTCTCAAGAAAAAAACAGTGTTTCTTTGCTTAATGAAATATGTTCCATTTTGAGAGTTTAGTTGCATAAGAAACTCAGGCATTCAGCCTTGCCAAGGACATTGTGTTCAGTCATTCTCAAATACCCAGAAAAAGTTTACACATAACTTTTACTTTAGTGTTATGCAATTTAAAGCTAGTGTTTGAAAATAAAAATATTACTTATTTGTCCAAAGTTCAGATCACGGCAGTCCTGTTTATAACACAGAAACCCCTTCATATCCTATTGCAAACTCCTTTTGGATTCTATATTTACAGATAGTTAACAGTAACTATACCACCTAGAAAGCTGGCATACCCTAATCTGATATACCTTAACCTGGCACACCCTAGCTTTTCCTAACCTACCTGAACTGGCCATGTTACCAGGGAGCAGGTGAGAACATGAGTCCAGGAGACTAGCAGAGCAACACCTCCCCAGCAGCAGCAGAAAATGCTTTGGTTCATTTGTGTTTGCATATAAAAGATTTTATACCCAACACAGAAGTTATAGTAAAGAATATAGACATAGTTTACTAAAGGATAGTACACCTTCAACAAGTGAAGAGGGGCAATTGAGAAGAGCTACTGTTCCTGCTATCACTATGATGGCATAGAGCTGTTGCAGAAAGTAAGGGCCATCAGAGAGAAAGAATCACTTGAACACCAGCATTAATTAGAGGAAGAAGTTTCATTGCTGCTAGAGCAACAGCTGCATTTCTGGTGTCAAAAGCTTTGCCCTGCCAGCAATGAAACCTCTTCCTCTAATTAATGCTGGCGTTTGAGTGATTCTTTCTCTCTGGTGGGCCTTGCTTCCTGCAACATTTTGGTTCCCTGACTGGGAAGCGAGTTCATTACTGAAGAGAACAGGCTCAGATTCACTAGGTACTTTTCACCAACTCCCAGGAACCAGGGTTGGTGGCGGGGGTGGGGGTGCCCCACTTGGGCCAACCAATGTGTGAGCCACTGAGCTAGCCAGGGATGGCAGATTCTGCCTCCTTGTGTGGGCACCTCAACAGAGCAAAGGAAGGACTCCCCCTTGGTGGGTTCCTGAGGAGGCGAACACCAAGAGGAATGGGCACCAGGGAAGATGTCTGAATCGTGGTAGGACTGGTCAAAGGGACCTACTCTTTAGTAGCAGAAGGAGGGCCTGATCCCCTGCCTCCTGAGTACTATTCATGATGTCCAAACAGGAAACTGAGGCTTCAACCTAGGTTGAGAAATTGAGGTTGTATGATCCCCCAAATACCATTCATGATAGTTCAAATGGTGATTGTATGAATGCTGAATTACTTTCCCCACAAGTGGGGAGAAGGATCGATTGTGACTTTCCCTCACTAGGAGAGGAGAGGTCCTGACTTCCCCCATAGGGAGGGTGAAGTACCAGATGTATGAATGCTAAATTGCCTCCCTATCACACAAGAAAATCTCACATGTGAATGCTAGAATGAATGATATATGAATGTAAGGTGCAATGTTCTGCTGGGGCTCCATATAGCTTTGTGGTGACCCCCGCACCCTTAGACTGATGTCTGTGGGGTGCCAGGATTGGAGATGGTGCCAACAGAATAAAGGTAAACAACAGGAATGAGATGTGCTGAATCAGGGGGACATGGATGATGATGCATCTAAACTTACTCCTTTGGAGTGTATGATAAGAAATTTCAAGAAAGGTTATATCAGGAACCCCAGGAACTAAAGAAACTCTGATATAAAATGGCCTTCTTTTAAGGTTGGTTGGCCAACCAAAGAAACTATAGATAAACAAGAAGTGGCTATATGTATCAAATTGTGATCAAATTCAGAGACTAGCTTGGGCTTCCTGACCAGTTTTCATATGTAAATATTTGGCTAAATGTAGTTCAAACTGGACCTTGAGCCACTTGGTGGCTGAAACTGAACGAAAAGTAAAAAAAACAGGAAAAAGAAAAGAACAGGGTCAAAAGCCAGAAAAACTACAAGAGACATGGGAGAAAAATTCCTCCTCCATACTGTCCAATTTATCCTCTGCTATCAAAGTTAATTACAGCTCCTGAAGAGCCAGGATCTGATAAGGAGACACCTGGGACTTCTGTCCCTGAGATCAGAGCCTGAAGCCTCTCCCTAGGAAGAGAAGCCTCTACCCCAATTTAATAATAATAATAATAATAATAATAATAATAATAAAAATAAATACAAGAAGGAAACCCATGAGAGAGAGAGAAAAAACAAGAAAAGACTGATAAATCTTCACTACAAAATGTGTCTGTTAAAAAGTGTGGTGGTGGGAAGAAGTTCTCCACAAGTACACTAAACAAACGAAGGCATTTAAATAAAGGAATGGCCCGGAGTGAAGCCTCCACACAGCGCTACCTGCTGAACGTAATAGCTCAGCTCAGCCAAGGATAAGTACAAATGATAGCAGCTAGGACAAGCCTGACAGGGCAGAGGTGCATGGGAGAAAACCTGGTTGGCCTTGAAAGCAGAGGTGTCTGAACTGCAGGCACTGCTGAGCAGCCTGCAGACTGTGTGGCAGGAGGGAAATGGAGGCCACTGAGAAGATGCAGCAAGCTCACCCCATCAGGAATCATGGCTGCAGGAGGGCCAGACCCCAAATGGGGAGTGAGCTCAAAAGGGTCGCTAAGAGGCTGCAGGGAGCTCGGGCTAAACTTAAAAACACCTCCTGGACACTGAGCCACGCTAAATTCAAGGCCATCAGGCTAAATAAAAAACTGAGCAGTGAGGCTCAACTACATTGCTTCCGGGTGAGCCTGATAACCACCCATTCATGACTGTATGGAAAGGATGGATGAGATCTTTTCAAGTCAGGGAGACCTCCTAGGCCACCCCTTAACAGACTCAAATGTTAACACTTTAGGAATGGAAACTGTTTTATACTAAAAGGAACCCACTTTGCTGGCTATGCTGTAATGACACTGGACTCAATGATGGAGACTCAGTCCTTGCCCATGAAAACTTTAGCCCAGAAGACAGAAGGTAATAAGGCTGTTTATACTAACTCTAAGCATGTTTTTGCTACTGTACATGTTCATCAAGCTATTTATAAAGAAAGGGGTCTTTTAACAACAGCAAAAATATAAAACATATATAAAAATAAAAAGGAGATTTTAAAATTCCTAGATGCTGTCTGAGCTTCACAAAAGACAACAGTTATACACTGCAGAGGACATCAATGGACAGGCATTATGGAAACCAGGGAAAATGAAAGGACAGATACAGAGACAGGCTGCCAGAATGGCTGTGCAGCTTAAGCCCCTAGCCATGCCCCTCCTTCCAGACTTGCCTCTCCAAGAAGCCCCATGTTATTCTCCCAGTGAAAAGGCTTGACTTGCCCAGGAGACTGGGAAATATAAAGGAAGGATGACAGAAATTCTCCAGTGGAAGGCTGGTCATACAGGAGATGCTGGCCCCTCAATTTGTGTAGCAGTTTCACCAAGGGACCCACATGAAGAAGACAACACTAGAGACTTTATTGAGACGGCACTTCTAGGTGCCACACCTGGAGCAGGATGCTATGATCTGCTGATGTTTGTTTATACCTTTTTGGGATGGAGAAAAGCTTTCCCTACCCAGACAGGAAGGGGCCAAATGATAACAAAAATATTACTAAGAGACATTATTCCTAGGTTTGGGCTGCCTTTGAATTTGGGGTCAGACAATGGACCAACATTTGTAACTAAAGTAATTCAAGGACTTATCTGAATACCAGAGATAAAATAAAAACTATACACTGCCTATGGGCCACAGAGTTCAGGAAAACAAACATAAATCAGACACTCAAGCAGGCATTGAGAAAATACTGCCAAGAGACTCATCTAAGGTAAAATCAGGTTTTGCCTATGGTCCCTCTCTGAGTCCAGTGCATCTCCACAAAACAGACAGGTTACTCACATTATGAGATTTTACTTGGCCAGCCACCCACAATCTTAGGCCAGTTTAAGAGGTGATCTCCATAAACTGACAGAGATAACTTTACAGAGATAAATACAGGCTTTAGGAACTGCCATACAGGACATCCATGGCTGGATACAAGAAAAAAATGTGTGTAAGTTTAACAGATACAGTATACCCCTCAAGCCAGGGGATCTTATTGAGGTTAAAATAATAATAATAATAATAATAATAATAATAATAATATAAAATCCAACTCCACTGGGGCCCATTTGGGATGGGCCTCACACTGTAATGCAGTCCAGTCTCACTGCTGTTCAGTCATAGGAATAGTGCCTTGGATTCATCATGGCTGGCTAACATCAGCGACTTCAGAGGGATGGACGTGCCAACAGGACACAAAACATCTGACATGACTGATGCTGCACCGAAGTCCTGCTGCCACATCAGAAAACAAGGAAAACAACATGCCATGCTCCAGCCACAAACTGGAGGCTGACTGGCCTGTGCAAGGCAGAAGGCTGAGCACAACCATCATGCAACTTTTCCTGATTGGACTTTGGACTTTGGGAGAAGGGGAAAAAAGATGTGCCTTATGTGTTCATCAAACAAAGGTAGAACTAAGGGTAACTAATGCCTTGGTCTTTTATAGCTACCACAAATATAAGGGGGAAATTAAGGGAACTCATACTTACAACCAGACACAATTTGCTGTATGTGATCCAGGCAACAAGTCATATGTCTGTTATAAACCCCTTGAGCCTCCCGTATGCACCACTTTTGAGATATGGGTAAACCCAAGCCATAGATTTACAGACCATCTCTTGGTCAGTAAAACTACCATAAGGGGAACCCCCAGCCAGGAGATAAAGATCTATCTGGAAGCATGTCAGACAATTAATCTAAACATTTATGGGACAGGATGTGGATCACTAAGTTTAACAAGGAGTTATGCATTTAAAAGCATGTACTTATGTGTGGGCAGCTGCACTAACTCAAGCTGGAATTGGGGACAAGTTAAATGGCCCTTGTATATGACAGACCCCATGGCCTCCACAGTCCTAAGAAAAGGAAAGCTTCCCCAGACTGTAAGAAAAAAACACTGTACCCTCTTAGAATTAGTGCTAATCCATCTTCAGGATGTACATGTTGTTGTTGTTAGGTGCTGTCGAGTCGGTATCCGATTCATTGCGACCCGCATAGGGTTTTCAATGGCTGAGTGCTTCGGGATTGCCTTGGGAATGGATTGCCAGGCCCTTCTCCCATTTTTGCGGTGCTGGGAATTGAACTCCGGACCTCAGAGACTGCAGCGCAGCACTCTACCAACTGAGCTAAATCCCAGCCCCCAGGATGTACATAGATGGGGGGAAAAGATTATGTCTAAAAATCAATGACAGAGGATTAGATCTGGTGGTAAACATAACTCTAAAAAGGTCATCACCACTCAGAAAAAGGCTAGCTTCTATTGAGTTCTTCTATGAAGAAGAGTCTGGGTCTCTGCCCCAGCCCTCACACAACACCAAAATTTGTTAATGGGATTAACAGTGAACATAGCCCAGTCTCTAAATGTTACATTGTGTTATATATGTGAGGGAACTCTAAAAAGGGACATCAATGGCCATGGGAACCAAAGGAGTTATTGCCCCAGGAAATAATAGACCTTACAAGTCAAAAAAAAAAATCCTCCTCCAATGATGCCTTTTGGGTTCTAAAATCCTCAATCATAGGTCAATATTGCCGCGCTAACGAGGAAAGCCCTTTACCTTGCCTGTGGGGAAACTAACCTGTACAGGTCAGAAAACTCTTAACACCACAACCAGACAAAGTGTACAACGGGGAAATAACCAGACTGAACAAAACCCTCCTAAAAGATTCCCTTGACTGAGAGAAGCTTGGGACAATTTGGGAAGTCCAAGAGACAGGACTTCCCCAGCTAGACTATACTGAATAGGTGGAAACAGAGCTTGTGCCCTTCTCTTCCATGACTGGAGGGGGAATTATGTTATAGGCATAACCAAGACTTCTTTCTTCTTGTTACCACTAGAAACTGGGGAACTACTAGGCTGTCCAGTATCAGTCCCATTGTCAGGACACCAAAGAAGGGAAATAACCATAAGAGAATGAAAAGAGGATAAGTAGCCCCCTGAGAGGATTATCTAATATTATGGCCTGGTCACATGGGCCCAAGATGGGTCATGGGGATACTGCACACCCATCTACAGGATAAACCTCATAATTAGGGTACAGGCAGTGCTTGAGTTAATAACCAATGAAACAGGTAGGGCCCTGACACTCTTTGCCCAACAACAGAGTCAAATCAAAAACCCTGTCTACCAGTCTAGACTAGCCTTAGATACTTGTTGGCCTAAGAGAAAGGAATACATGAAAACTTCAATTTTACTAACTGCTGCCTGCAAATTGATGCCTACAAATTGATCGGGGCAGGCCATAAAAGATGTAGTGACAAGGATTCAAAAATTAGCCCATGTGCCAGTACAGACTTGGCATGGATGGGATCCACAAAGTTTGTGGGAAGGCTAGTTCTCTGTATAGGGGGGGTTCAAGACCTTGGTAGGAGGAGTACTAGCCCTCATTGGCCTATTTTTGATTATCTCATGCCTTCTCCCCCTGGCAATAAGATCTATATGCTCTATGATGGAGATGATCATTCATCAAAAGGCTGAGTCACATGTGTTGTATATAGACGATTATCACCCCCTATAACAACAGGTAGATGGCGGGACCCCAGAATAAAGAAATTTTTTCATGTGATCCCAAAAGGGAAAAAACCTAATAGGAGAAAGAAAAACCTAATTAAACCACACCAAGCCTTGGCTACTTTAAGACTCAGGAGTTTACATTCCCCACTCCCCTAATCAACGAATAGGATTGCACTTCCTTATCTAGGGAATGCCAGGAGCTTCTCTCTCTGAACACAGAGGTGCTACAATAAATTCTTTCCCATATGGACATAGCCCTTGCTACCAAAAAGTTGTTATTTCAAAGATTTATGATCAAGGACTTTCTGATTTCTGCTTGGATTGCTAGGTAACACCTGTGGACTGTTTAAAGTAACCAATCAGAGAAACACATAGATCCCTTTGTCCACCAGCTTGTAAGTCCTATAATGGACAGGAAAGAACAACTAGGGGAGCACAGCTTTTTGGCACCAGAAATGCAGCTATTGCTCTGCCAGCAATGAAACCTCTTCCTCTAATTAATGCTGGTGTTCGGGTGATTCTTTTTCTCTGGTGGGCCTTGCTTCCTGCAACAGAGCTAAGGTCAAATGTGATTTTTATAGTGAAGTTTGAGGTTTCAGAGGAAGGAAAGAAACATTTGACACCTGGGGTGTATGCTTAGAATGGGTTAAAGGATTCCCAGTGCCTTCAAAAGAATGGACTCAGACGTGGGCATTTCTAAACGCTAAGAATCGAGACAGCTACCAATCTTCATGAGGGAGCAAAATCCACTGAACAATGTCCTTTTCAATTGCTGCTCATACAGTCTTTGTCATCCTTCCTCACTAAATGTAGAAGCTATTTTTAATCTTTTTCCTTGGCAGCCATGCCATTTGCAAGGATATTCTCTATCAGGGAAGTACTGGCCATCTTTTGGCCTTTGTCTGAGAGGAAACCTATTTTAATATTCATGTCTCAGGTGGCTGGGAAGCAAATGGCTGGGAAGTGGGTAGCTGCAAAGGTCTCTTTGTTCCTGTTCTTCTGACCTAGTACACTCTATCAATAACTTCTGACCTAGTACACTCTATCAATAACAAAGTTATCTAAATTTTGATTCTGGTCTGGAAATATTAAATGCTCAGCTCACGGAAAAAGTCCTGTGGTAGGAACGAATGAACAGTTAAATAAATGATGAATGACTGAATGAGAAAAGAAGACAGAGGAGGGAGTGAAGGAGGAAGATATTTACAAACAATCCCATATTTAGCAATAATTCTGCATATTATTTTAAAATCATATGATGTGAAAGCAAACATCATTTTAGAAAAATAAGACTAAGGTATTTCTTTCAACTAATCAGTTCCTATAAGCTTTCCATGTCTCTATAGCCACATTAATGTTGACTCAAAATAGCACCTGCTGTTTATCTCAATCATGCCTTAGTGTCTGACACAAGGAAGGCAAGTGAGCGTGGGTCTGGGAGAACAGCAGTAGCAAATACCTCAGTTTGTTTCTGTTTGAGTATAAAAGATTTTATACCCACCACAGAAGTTATAGCAAAGAATACATTGTTTATTAAAGATAACACACTTTTGAAAAGTAAATGCAGGCAATAGAAAAGAGCTACTGTTCCTGCTACTACTACATAGAGCTAAGGTCAAATGTGATTTTTTTTTTTATAGTGAAGTTTGAGGCTTCAGGGGAAGGAAAGGAACATTTCACACCTGGAGTTCATCCCCAGAAAGGGTTAATGCATCACTAGAGCTTCCAAAGGAATAGGCTCAGAGGGAGATATTTTAAAAGGTTAATAATCAAAGCAGCTATCTGTCTTAATAGGGGAACAGGATCTACCGAACAGTATCTTTTCAATTGCTTGGGGTGGTATATGCCTCAGTCTTTATCATCCCTTCTGGTTGAATGCAGGAGTTATTTCAATCATCTTCTTCCTCCTTTGGCCTGGTAAAGCTAAGATAAACTACCTAACAACTCTGTCTCTACAGAAGTATCTATTGAGAGGTTCTTAGGCAGCACTATTTAAATTTATTTATTTTGTTATAAAAGCCTCCTTGATCATAAACTTATCTCATAAGCTCTAAATCATCACAGTTGGCTTTTCATGATTTCATATAAAAGATATTATGCCCAGTACTAATTGTAGAAGAAACTACAAATTCAGCCATAGAATGCACTTTGTCATGTTTTATCAAAGCATACTTGCTAATATTTAAAATCAAATTTAAGGTGTGATTGCTATCAGTACTATTCGGCTTTATAACTTGAGGAAGGTTGATTTGAATAAAGCACAAAATAAAAGCAGATGGATTCAAATCAAGATGTGAAACTCCCTGCTCCAAAGGTACTCATTTCACTTTAAATTCTCTATTATGTTCTTTGTCCAGTGTCCTAGGATTTATTGGTTCCTAAAGAGGTAGAGGGGCTGGGGTTTAGCTTAGTTGATAGAGTGCTTCTCTGCACTGTCTGAGGACCCAGACTCAATCCCCAGAACCACAAAAATGGGACAAGGACCTGGCAATCCACTCCCAAAGCAATCCTGAAACAATCAGCCATTGAAAACTCTGTGAGTCACTATGAGTCAGATCAACCTAAGGGCACGTAACAATAACAACAACAACAAAGAGGTAGAGGGTACCCCCTAGGGAATATTTAGGAAGGTAACTGATTCACAAAAACTGACATCAAACAGGTAGAGAACCGGGATGCCAAATATCCTGCAATGTGCCAAAATAATTATTCCCACCTCCATTCCCGCCAATCCCAATAGCACCTCCACTGAGTGACACCAGTAGACAATGAATAGGTCCTGGTAGATGGAATGACAGACCACATATGCTGCACCTCATCACCCAGATATTTTAGCCATGCTATGTCAATAACAAAAAGGGCTGCAATTTAGCTCAGTTGGTAGAGCACCTCTCTTCAGTCTCTGAGGTCCCAAGTTCGATTCCCAGCACCACAAAAACAAGAGAAGGATGTGGCAATCCACTTCCGAGGCAAGCCCGAAACAATCAGCCATTGAAAACCCTATAAGGGTCACTATGAGTCAGATACGACTTGATGGCACCTAACAACAACAACAACGTCAACAACAAGTTCAGGAAAGAGAATCACATCATTCAGGTATTAAATGTAGGAAGAGCAAGGAATTTTTTAAACACAAAATTACCATTAATTTATTTAACACTTTAGGAAAATGTGGAAGATGGTCGAGCCAGTATCTATCAATCTGTCATCACCAACACCAGCAAAGAAATGTCCTGTTTCAGTGATTTTCCAATGCCTGAAGATTTCCCAAACTTCTTACACAATTCTAAACTCTTGGAATATTTCAAGATTTTTGCCAAGACATTTGATCTTCTAAAATATATTAAGTTCCAGGTATTGTATTTTGGGGGAAATGGGTTTCTTTACATTTTTTCAGTTTCTATTTAAATAGGAAAGTTACTCTGATGATAAAAGAAATTATGAATTAACTATCCCACTCTAATTCTTCATTGAAAGGTAAGAGCATGATATTAAACTCCCCAAAAAGTGTCATTACTTGTGTACGCTAATAGAAGAGGAAAATCTCCTGTTAAAATTAAAATTTTGATAATATTGACTGCAATACCACATTTATAATGTCTATTACCACTGAATTCTCCTAACGACATGCCCCTCGAAACGATATATACAAAAGAATAAAACTGCTGTTTAATTTTTTAACTTCTCTATAAAAACAAAATTTCTTAAATATGTGTTAAATAAAATTTCTATTTTCCATTCATCAGAGAAGCCTGGAGAAACCATTTTTGCTAATTTACTTTTTCTGAATGCAATCTCTAGCAACATAAAGATGATCAAATCATTTTGAAATACACTTGGAATTACCTTCTCCTATGTTTTCTCCAAAACAAATAATCAACAAAAAAACCCCACAATATTCTCACTACATATGTTGCATTTTTAATTGAAAAATCTACACTCTGAAAATTAGTAACCGCATAGAAAATAAATTTTAAATTACATTTCTGGTAAGTGTTAGGCTTTTTTTAAAAAAACACATCTGTCTTATTCATTCTAGTTTCATATGTGCCAGGCTTATACTATCATTGCAAGTACTATTAAAATGTCCAGTTTTACCCAATGTAATTTTCCCCAAAATTCCTGGTAGATTAGATTCTTTCTATGAATGATAGATTATTTAATACCAGAAGATTTTGTGATCTTTGTCCACTTAGTTCTCAATTTACTTAACAAATAAATCTATTGCCCTCTTATGAAATGTGATTTTATATTATGTTTTTTTTATAAAGGTCATGTTAAGCCTAGTGCAGTGATACACACCTCTGATCCTAGCAACTTGGGAGGCTGAGGCAGGAGGATCGGGAACTCAATGCTAGAGAAAGCCTGCATAACAAGACTGTCTCAAAATTTAAAAATAAGGCATAGGCTGGGGGTACAGCCCAATGGTAGAGCACTTTTAAATTATATGTGAGGCCCTGGGTTCAACTCCCAGGTACTATGAAAATAATCAAATAAACACCATGTTAAAGTTGCCAGAGAGTTATTTCTCTTGTTTGTTATGTTACTGCTGCTATAGATTTCTGAAGGGGGGACTGGAGCTAGGAAGACTCATTTCTGATTATTGGTCTCCGAGCTGATGTAAGTCATAGACGTTAGGGCTCAATTCAAGTAGGCAAACTATAAAGGTTTCTGTTGCTCACAAATGACAATGTAATCTACATCAGTGCTCTCAAACTGCAATGTATGTGTGAATCACATACAGAGCTTGTTAAAATATGGGTTCTGCTTAATCAGGCATAGAGTAAAAGTTCTGAGACTATGCATGTCTAACAAGTCCCTAGGTGAGGCTGAACGTACCAGTTTCCAAACCATTCTGAACAGCAAGGCCTTCCATAGTACATTAGTTAATATACTACTTTGATCTATACAGCTAAAATCTTTACGCTCCACACTGAAAACTGCCTGCTTACTTCAAAAATCACCAACCCAGGATACTGAAAAATATCTGAAAAATGTGCAGTGTATATTGTATGAATTAGGTCTCAGTCACTGTGGCAAAATGTATGAGATGAGAAACTTACAAAGAGGAAAGGTTGACTTTGGCTCACCGTATCAAAGGCACCAGGCCACAATCACTTGACCCCATGGTCTTCGAGCTGGTAGTGAGGTAGCATGCCATGGTGGGGTGTGTACAGAGGAGTAAAGCTGCTTTCCTGCAATGGCTGTGAGGGAGAGAGAGAGAAGGGCCTGAGTCCCCAAGATCCCATCAAGGGCATGCTCCCAAGGACCCAGCCACCTCCCACTTAAACTCCATCTTTTTTTTTTTTTTTCTTCAGTACTTGGGGGTTAAATCCATGGGCTCACACATACTTTGCAAGTGCTCTACCACTGGACTGCACCCCCAACCCATTTTTTAATCTTTTTTTTTTTTTTTTAGACAGGGTCTCGCTAAGGTACACAGGCTGCCTCTGGCCTTAAATTCTCAGCCCTCCTGGCTTCCCCTCTCAAGTCATTGGGATTACAGGGATGAGCCACGGTGTTCAACCTAAACTCTAGCTCTTTAAGGTTCCACCACCTCCCAGAAGTGCCACAGGCTGGAGCCAAGCCTTTAACACAGGAGCCTTTGGGAGACACTTATCCAAATCACGGTACTTATCTAGGAGACTCCAATACTTGCAAGCAAGAAGAGAAGCATGTCATTCTTCTGGAAGCATGACAGTCTTTCTTCCCACTTGACATTATTTCTTAAATACAGCAGTCATGAAACATTTATGAACACTTTTACAAACAGACCTGCAGACAGTGAACTACATTTCAAAAAAAAAAAAAAACCAATGAACGAATAAATTATTTCATCCCGATGAGATCATGAGCTGTATTGCTCACCTTATGTACTACTCTGTTTGAAAAATGAATGTTAACCACTATCATTCAATGGACTGCTGATAATCTAATAGGCACTTTGCAAAGTACTTCATATGAAATATCTTCTCTGAGTCTACAAAGAAGTGGACACATAAAAAGGTTTTGGCAAAGGCTCATTGTGTGATCCCTTGAATGATTATCATGGGATTTGCATCCTTGTCCAGACCTTGCCTTCCATCTCTTTTTCTCATGAGAGTTTAATCCTTGGCCTCCTTAACACACTGGTTCCCACTGCTGAGCCAGGACTTTTGCACAGAAACACATATCCTCAGTGATGCCAAAGAATGAGAAGGGCATCCTTAGCAGTTGTTGCCTTCGGTGCCATGCTCTGGAAAACTGTTATATAATCACATCTACCCAGCCCTGCTTCCAGGACTCTAGAAAAGGCCCTTGCTGTGCCAGAGTAATTAATGATGGCTTCTTTATGTTTATTCTAGACAACCGTGCTTAGTGTGAAAAAACGCCCAGACTTCTCATCCTCTGGCCAATGGGAAGTTGGTACCACAAGCAATGGCAAGGAACAAAGTGCTATCTTTGATGCAGTTATGGTTTGCAGTGGCCATCACATCCAACCTCACATCCCGCTGAAGTCATTTCCAGGTGAGGCACACAGGGATTTTCTGCTTGCTAGAGAAGGTTTCCAGGAACCTTGTATGTAGTTTGGATTGACAGGCAGGGTGTGTTGGTCCAACTCGGGATAACAGTGAGGTTGAGATAGAGCCGAAAGATGAAAGACTCCAAATACCATCTTTCTTTCCATCGACCTCTTTGGGTCTTCATACATACAGAGCTCAGCTAACTTCCTCCAAAATCACTGAGCCTTTCCTAGAATGTCAGAGAATTCTAACACAAATCCATTGTCTTTTAGAGAGCCCCTTTCAGCTATGTGCCTTCATTGACCTATTTCTATCTTGCCAAATTTTTGTCAATTTGTAACATCTTTGGAGCCTTTTCCACAGAGGGTTACTGGGGACTTCCTAGAAATACATGCAGCTACACGACAGTGGAGGGCTGGGATTTAGCTCAGTTGGTAGAATGCCACTCTGCAGTCTCTGAGGTCCCGGGTTCAATTCCCTGCACCACAAAAATGGGAGAAGGATGCAGCAATCCACTCCTGAGGCAATCCCGGATCAGCCATTGGAAACCCTATGAGGGTCACTATGAGTTGGATATGACTCATTGGCACCTAACAACAACAACAAGACAGTGGGGGGAAAAGGAGTGCAGGAATAGACCCCTGCAAGCTGCTCCCCCAGATGGCACCCTTCCTTCCATCAGGAAAACATCTAACACAGAGATCCAGGCTTCACCTTAGAATCACCTGGCAAGTGTCTTAAGCCATGGTGCCTAAAACATGGCCCTAGAAGACACAAATACTGCAGGGTAGAGTGAGGGCAACTGAAGTTTGTGCAGGTGATTCCAATATGTGACCAGCCCTCAGCCCTATTGATCTAAAGCAATAGTTCCCACACAAAATTTCTTGGAAGATTTTAAAGAACATGTTTGCCTGCCAATGGACCCCATTTTTAAGAACCAATGATTTAAAGATTCTTTCAAGTAACTCCATCACCAAAGCAAATACTTTAATAAAGTCACATATTCCTGGGAAGTGTAAAAATGGTAACCAGGAAAGGACACAGAGAGGTTCATATGCCATTAACCACCAGTAGCTTACTGACTTCATTGAGCAACTTCTGTGTGCCAGGTTGTTAGTGAATTGTAGTTTTTATTTGCCTTTTCAAAATCAAAATGTTAAATATTCTAATTATTACACAATTACAGTAACAGCATGCAACTAAAGTGTTATCAGGCAGTCGAAAATAGGATAATGATTACTGAAAAACTAGCATCCAGTCCTGTTCTGTTCCCCTAAACCATTTGTTTAGCGCAGCTTCTGTGCTTTGTCTCTCTATGGTCCTGTCCCACATCCATGGTGCCTGATATTTCTTATGTGCTTTTTGAGTTTGGCAACTGACCTTGCTATTGTAACCCACGTAAGAGGGGAAGAGGTAAACCAAATGATTCATCCCAAAAAGGAAAAACCCAAGAATACAGTTTTATTGAAATTGTTGTTGTTAGGTACCCGTCAGGTCAGGTCTGACTCACTGCGACCCCATGTACGACAGAACAAAATAGTACCTGATGTTGTGTCATGATAAGCACTGTGTCAGTGCTTCTCTGCTACTCATAGATATTTCAATGGCTGATTGTTTCAGAATTGTTTTGAGAGTGGGATGCCAGGTCCTTCTTCCATTTTTGCAATGCTAGAGATTGAACCCAAGGCCTCAGAGTGTGCACAGTAAGTGCTCTACCATCCGAGCTAAACCCCAGCCACTTACTGAAATGAGCTTGACATAATTGCTTACTTGGATGTTGACAGCCTTCTCTCTTCTCTCTGAAGGTATTGAGAGGTTCAAAGGTCAATATTTCCATAGCCGCCAATACAAGCACCCAGACGGATTTGAGGGGAAACACATCCTCGTGATTGGCATAGGCAACTCAGCCTCAGATATTGCCTGTGAACTGAGTAAGAAGGCTGCTCAGGTGGGATGCTCTCTGCTTACCTTGTAGCATGGGGGAGAAGGAGGAGAGGCAATTGAAGTACCCTAGCTGTACAATGCCTGCAGCTGTAGCCCTGTGGCAACTGAACCCGTCAGATCTCGGAAGCTAAGCAGGGTCGGGCCTGGTTAGTACCTGGATGGGAGACTGCCTGGGAACACAAGATTCTGTAGGCTTGGGAGAAGGACCTGGCAACCCCCTCCCAAAAATCAGTCTGCCATTGAAAACCCTATGAACAGCAGAGAAGCACTGACAATAGTGTTTCCCTTGTTGTACAGAGGGTCACTATGAGTCAGATACCAACTCGACGGCACCTAACAACAACAACAACAAACTGTAAAATAAAGGCTCTATTACTCATTAATTAGCTAGACGGTTGCCCAGAAAATCGGAAAATTAAAAAGCCAGAGTTTACCTCCCAGATCTGCTGCCAACCAATCATATATCCTAGCATGAGTCATTTCACTTGTTTAGGCTGACGTTCCCTCATTTTTTATGTGGGACTTTCCAACTAGATGTTTTCTGCACAAGAGGCCTAGTTTTTACCCAGAGGGTCTAATGAAAAGCTGACCTATTTATATTTTGGGGAATGCCTTTACAAATTTAGTGCAAGCTGAGCTCATGGCACACAACTATAATCCCAGCAATTTAGAAGACTGAGGCAGGAGGATCATGAATTTGAGGCCAGAGGCAGCCTATGCAATTTAGTGAGATCCTATGTTAAAATTATAGGAGATAGATGCAGCAATCCACTCCAGAGGCAATCCCGAAACAGCCATTGAAAACCCTATGAGGGTCTCAATGAGTTGGACCCAACTTGATGGCAACTAACAACAATATCTTAAAATTAAAAAGAGGCTGGCAGTACAGTTTAGTGGCAGAGCACTTGCCTAGCATGCATAAGGCTCCAGGTTAAATGCCCCAGTACTGGCAAAAAAAAAAAAAAAGAAAGAAAGAAAGAAAGAAAGAAAGAAAGAAAGAGAGAGAAAAAGAAAGAAATTCAGGACATATATGAGTTATATTTGAAATACTGATAATCTTCAGTGGAGTATCATGAAAAGAAAGATAATAACACTCCCAAACTCTCAGGCCTTCCAAACACTTTTCATCTTTGTACCTGCTCAGGAATTGTACCAGCAGAACTACCAAAGAGTCACATGCCAAATGTTACAAGAAGTAGATAATATTGACAGAGATGGTGAAGGATGTCAGAAAATAAATCCCTTCTAGAAGGAAAGACCTACGCAAAGACCAATAAGGGTCCTCTTCCAAAGTGTTCCCTCTCAAGGGGGCCTGAACCAGGAGCTTGATCAGTCTTCCTCTAGCTTCTTCAGCCATGAAGAGCCACAGCCATGTCCACAGCCAGCAGAACTTTCCCATCCTAAATCTTATATTCTAAGGGCTTGCTATGTCCAGTGATCAGTGAACATGGTGCCTCCCAGTAGGTTAAGTAGTGAGGCTGGGATTCATACCTAAGAAGTCTAGATGTAGGATACCTCTTAACCGGATCCCTTGCAAGTGAATCTTATTTATTTATCATTATAACCTTATGCAATAAAACCCATAAAATGTGTTAAAATTTGAGAAGCAATTGAAATATGCACTCGGACAATGGTGGAGTAACAGTAAACAAGGGAAAATATAAATCTGAAAAGAGATTTCAATGTACATTTTGAAAACAAAAGAAATCTTAGTTCCTAAAGAATACACTGAGGAACTCAGATGTGTACTTGAAGAGAAACAAAACCACAGTGTAAGTTCAGAGTTTTTGACTCTTAAAATATATATCAATGTTCCCTTAAGTATGGAAGGAGGGTGATTTCCCATGTTATTCTCCTTGCAGGGCTATACAGACCTACATACATATGCCTGCATAGTCATTAGGCTATGGTCATACATTTGCAAGGTATATAATAATTCATGGGCAACATAAAAGAAACTTGGAGTGGGTGGGAAAGGTAAGAGAAGGAACTTCCTCTTAAGGAACATCAAACCACAACTATAAACATGGTAAAGAGTTGCGGATTGATCATTGGTACCAACCCAAAGATTTTCTCATGTCTCCATGAAGTTCTCAGGACTCTGTTGCAAAGTTCCTCAAAGAGTACAAAAGTCACTGGGTACCCCCTTTGATGAAAAAGTTGCCAAAGTGCAGTGGAAACCAGGACTTCACATTGAGGTCCATCATCTTTAAAACAGAACCTCAGTGAGCTGGCGCCATGGTACACACCTGTAATCCCAGTGACCTGGGAGGCTGAGGCAGGAGGATCACAAGTTCGAAGCCAGAGGCAGCCTGTGCAATTTAGTGAGATCCTGTCTCAAAATAAAAAATAAAAAAGGGGTTGGAGGTGCAGCTCAGAGGCAGAACATTTGCCTCATACGTGCAAGGCTCTGGGTCCAAAGTGGGGGAAAAAAAAACCTCAGTAAATTCTAGGCCAAACACATTATATATCACCTATACAGCAGATTCCTCCCAAACAGTGCCATACTCTAACTGCTCCTTTTTGTTTACCAGGTATTTATCAGCACCAGACATGGTACCTGGGTCATGGGCAGAATCTCTGAAGATGGCTATCCTTGGGACATGGTGTTCCACACAAGGTTTAAGTCCATGCTCCGAAATGTCCTGCCACGAACAATTGTCAAACGGATGATGGAACAACAGATGAATCGGTGGTTCAACCATGAAAATTATGGTCTTGAGCCTCAAAACAAGTAAAGCTATTTTTCGTTTTTATGGTATACTCATTGGTAAGCAAGGTTGTCTCAAGGTGCCTCTCTTTTCAATGATCCAATTTGCTAACCTCTTAGTATGAACTATAACCATTTGATACTATGTGTATTTTACAGGTCCTGGAGTTTGAATTCCAAATTTTTTCTATATGTCTTTTAAAAATACTTAAGAAAACTGTATGCAGTGGTACATACTTGGAATCCCAACTATTCTGGGAGGCTGAGGGAGAAGGATCCCAAGTTCCAGGCCAGAAGCAGCCTGGGCAACTTAGTGAGACTCTGTCTCAAAACAGAAAATTGAAAGAAAATATTTACAAAGATGGCGTAGAAGTGTTATGGGTGGCTCCAGAAAGCAGAATTAGAATTGATAGGAAGAACATTCTAATACCCAGAGTTGTCCAGCATTAGAAAAGGCTGCTTCAAGACTATGGCCTTCTTCTCAGAGGGATGTGATGGGAAACACGTAACTCTCCACTTGGTAAGCTGTCCTTTGTTAACTATGTAACCCACAAGGGCTCCTCCCCAGGGCAGCTGTTGAGAACATATTACCTCCTTTTTTTGTTGATCTCAAAGTCATACATCATTCATATTGTAAGCACAAGCAAACACCAAGGATATTTTTCTTCAGTTGATAACAGTCCCCTCAAAAAAAAAACAGAATATCTCCAGAATCTTTTAATAGATACCAGGTGCCTGCTGTATTCTGACAGCTGCTATGTGTGCCAGGTATTATCTTATTTAAAAAAAAAAATTTCACAAATCTACCAAAAAAAAAAAAAAGCTTCCATAAGCGCGCACAGATTTTGGTCCACCATCCCTGCTACCATAAACAAAGGTTCTATAGATTTTAGGATTAGCAAATACCATTAAGACTAAACTTATACATTAACTTTCACACCAATCTCATAGATTTCATTGCTAATTTAATGCATTTTCCCCTATTTAACCATGATCAGATAGTGATTAAGTGAAACAGTAAAATAAAGTTGGGTAACATGAAAAAACAGTAGAAGCATCAATGGGGTAATAATTACTAGCATTATGTACTCAGGGATGACCGATAGGTGCTGGCATTTTATCTAAGCCCTTGGGGACACTTCCTTCTTTGAAATGTCTTTTACTCACATCACTCCATGTTTTCCTTTATTGAGAGTAGAGATTTATGACACTGGAATAAAGTTTGATAATAAGGACTAAGGCAGGCCAACTCATCAAGTTAAGAGTTTTATGGATATTTGAAAAATCCCTTTATTTTCAGAGCTACCCTTAAAAATCTCATGAGGGTTCAAGATTCCTCAGCAGAAGATCTTTCTGAGTGTTTGGTTTTCTTTCTGTGTGTCTCAGGTACCTTATGAAAGAACCTGTATTAAATGATGATCTTCCAAGTCGACTACTCTACGGAGCCATCAAGGTGAAACCGAGGGTGAAAGAGCTCACAGAAACTGCTGCCATTTTTGAGGATGGCACAGTGGAGGAAGACATTGATGTCATTGTCTTTGCCACAGGATATACTTTCTCTTTCCCTTTCCTTGAAGAGTCACTTGTTAAAGTGGAGAATAATATGGTCTCCCTGTACAAATTCATATTCCCCCCTCACCTGGAGAAGTCAACCCTTGCGTGTATTGGTCTCATCCAGCCCCTGGGTTCCATTTTCCCAACTGTTGAACTTCAAGCACGTTGGGTGACAAGAGTTTTCAAAGGTGAGTGGGCAGCTCCACCTCATAAATCTCTATAAAGCTATAAAGCGGTGGAAAGGTTTCTTTCTGAACATCTGTGCAGCACTTCACCCTCCTCAGAAGGGTATTATTTCCCTGATCCTGGGGTTCAATCCTGTTCAGCAAAATCTCATCAACTACCTGGTCGGTGCTGGGAGCCGGGAGATGCACAGAAATTTAAGCAAATCATTCCAGCATCATGTGGCGAGTGCTCTGATAGAGGGGTGCATGAGCACCATGAGAAAAAAGGCATGGTACTCAGCAGAGTAGGATGAGAGGAAGGCACATGATCAAGGAAAACTTTCTGGATGTCTGAGTCTCTCAGGTACAGAAAAGGAACCACCTGAAATAAAAGCACAGAGGCACAATGTCCAGGGAGAATGATAAGCTACCTTGAAATGGTATTGAGGTAGAAAAGGATGAACGGCTAATCTTAAAAAAGAAGAGGACAGGGCACAAAAGCCCCATACAGTATGCTAAGGATCCTGGACTATAAATTGTAAGTCAGTTCTTCTCAAATGTGGCTGCACATAAAAATCATTTGTTAGACTCTTAGGGAGCGTTATTGATTAAATCTGGTCTAAAACCTAAAATGCACCTGCATTTTATAAAGTTCTAGGGCAAGGTGAGGTGCCACATACCTGTAATCCTAGTACTGGGAAAGCTGAAGCAGGAGGACTGGGAGTTCAAGGCTAGCCTGGGATACATAGCAAATTCCAGGCCAGCCTGGACTATGAGAATTTGTTTCAAAAAATAATAACAATAAATAAAATAAAATGTTCTTCAGACAGAGGCACCAGTGAAGGGGTATAAGCAAGGAAGAGGAAAAATCAGATTGATACTTGTAGTTATTATTGTTGTTGTTAGGTGCCTTCAAGTCAGGTCTGACTCATAGTGACCCTATGTACAGCAGAACGAAACACTCCCTGATTCTGTACCAGGCACACAATCTTATTTATGTTTAGACCCATTATTGCAAACACCATATCAATCCATCTGGTGGAGGGTTTTCCTTTTTTCGTTGACCTGCCAATCTCCCAAACATGATGTTCTTCTCCAGGGATTGGCCCCTCCTGACTACATGTCCAAAATATCTAAAACACAGTCTAGCCATCCTTCATTCCAAGGAGCACTCTGGTTGCATTTCTCCTAAGACAGATCTGTTGGTTCTTTTGGCAGTCCATGGTATATTCAATATTTGTCTGCAACACCATAATTCAAAAGCATCAACTCTTCTCCTGTCTCCCTTGTTCAATATCCAGCTTTCACAACCATATGATACAATTGAAAATATCATGGCATGGGTCAGGCTAACCTTTGTCTTCAATGTGACATCTTTACTTTTTAATACTTTAAAGAGATCTTTTGCCACAGCTTTTCCTGGTGCACTTAAGGTACATTATTTCAGCCATAGCATGGAATATACATTTCAAATGGGGGAAAGAGTGGAGGCTCTGAGACCAGTAAGGCTACAATTGTCTGTGCTAAAATATGATGCAGCCTAGGCCAGAGCAGAGAGACAAGGAGGAAAAGAGGACATATATGTGAGAAATAGTGAAGGATATAAGCAGCAAGACATAATGATCAGTTCAAGCTGGGAAATGACAGGAATCAAGGATGGCTTGAGGATCTCCAGCATTGGAAACTAGGTGGATGGCAGTGCTAAGAAGGGAGACAGAAGGGCCTCAGTGAGGAGCTTGGATTTACTTGAATCTGAGATGTCAGATGGCTGACCATAGGCAGACGTGATGATTTCTCAACATGTGTGAAGCTCAGAGGACACTTGTGCAAGAGAGATGGACACAACATGCATGCACACAACAGTAACTCTTGCACTGATCTACATTTCTACTCTCATCTCTCACCGGGTTTACTTCAGCAACATCTTACTTGCTCTCCCTAACTACAGGCTCATTGCTCTGGAGCCTGTTTTCCTACATTTTGGCAGCCAGACATATCTTTGCAGAAGGCAAGTCTGATCTTGTCCCCTTGTGCAGGAAGCTCGCCTACAGGTCCTGTTGCCTTCAGGAAAGAGCCCAACCCACTTAGCACAGCTTCCAGGCTCCTCGGATTCTTGCCTTCTCCAGCCTCTTCCTTTAGTCCTCAAAGTGCATGGTGCACACGAGAGCATCACATGGAACACCATGGCAGTCTCACCCTTAAAGTTCAACAAAACAGTAATCCTGCTATGATATTATTCAATAGACAGAATCTAATTTTGGCAATGATATAGAATCAAACTCACTACTCTAATCTTTTATTTTCTAGGCTTGTGTAGCTTGCCTTCAGAGAAGACTATGATGATGGATATTATCAAAAGAAATGAAGACAGAATTGACCTGTAAGCACATTTAAAAAAAATTATTTACATAAAGCAATGTTTCTCAAAGTACAGTGATCTAACTGCCTATAAGAACTACCTAGCTGTTTGATAAAAATGCAATCCTGGGCTACAATTTAGTCCAACTGAACCGAAGCTATGTGGATTAGAATGAAAATTTGCATTTCTATGTTCTCACTAGATATTTCTTATACATCCTCATTTAAGAACCAATTATGTAAAAATAGGAATTGTGCCAAATCAGAATATTTTTCTTTTCATTTCAGGTTTACTTGATGCCCATGTGAGATTTCACATCTTCTCAGCCCACCCACTCTCTAGTTAAGGAGGAAATGGGATGGGGCAGTGGTGGTGATAGCAGCTTGAGTATCTCTGGAAAGGTAGCTGGGGGTTTCCACCAAAATAAATCAGGAAGAGGTTCATTTGTGAAAGTTTAGGACTTGAATTTTCATTGACACAGAATAGCATTCAACAGTGATCAAGCTGGGCATGCTGGCACAGTGGGTCTGTAATCCCAGTGATTTAGGAGGCCAAGGCAAAAGGGTCACAAGTTCGAGGCCAGAGGCAGCCCATGTAATTTAGCAAGACTGGCTCAAAATTAAAAAATTAAAAATAGGTTTGGGGTACATCCCAGTGGTAGAGCACTTGCAAAGTATATGTGAGACCCCGGGTTCAACCGCCAAGTACTGGCATAGGGGTTATTTCTTGTTCAAACTCAAACTATCTAACATTTATTTAGCATCTGCTATGTGCCAGCCAGACTGCCAGGTACTTTAGTAATTTAACAAGCAAATACTAAGCACCTCTTCTGTAGAAGACAGTGAGCTAGGTTCTCACATGTGCTATTATATAAATCTCTGCAGCACACTTGCCTGGAGAGTTGCAGCAGCTTAATAAACACAAAACAATAGTCACAGTTACCAATATTGTTGCACTCCCAGAGCTTCCTGAATTTATGACTGTTTCTTTTATAACCTATTTTCAATCTGAGATAGGGGCTTTCTGGTGGGACAAACTCATTCATTCATCCACCCATTCCTTCATTCTTTCGTCTATTGAGTACCTCCTATTCTTATATAACATAGAACATTTTGTGAATCTTCCCTTTTCACTTTCCTCATTTAGGTTTGGAGAAAGCCAGAGCCAGATACTGCAGACCAATTACATCGACTACTTGGATGAGCTCGCCTTAGAAATAGGTGCAAAGCCAGACTTCATCTCTCTCCTGTTGAAAGACCCTAAACTGGTCATAAAACTCTACTTCGGGCCCTGCAACTCCTATCAGTATCGCCTAGTTGGGCCTGGACAGTGGAAAGGAGCCAAGAATGCCATCTTCACCCAGAAACAAAGGATACTGAAGCCCTTAAAGACTCGGGCTTTGAAGGCTTCATCTAATTTTCCCACTTTTTTCCTACTGAAAATCCTGGGGCTTCTTGCTATTGTTGTGGCCTTCTTTTTCCAACTTCAGTGGTTCTAATCTGCCTGCATAACATTTTTGGCTTTATTATCTTGCTGGTCAGTATCTCTTAAAGAAAAAAAGGCTGAAAGAAAAAATATTAAGTCTATATTCTAAATTTCAGAGTTAAGGGGAACAAATAAGAGAGGTAATTACAGAGAAATGGGGAGAATTGGGTCTATATATAAAGCCAATATTATGTCATGAAATTTCTTTGCCAGTCCACCCTTTCCTCAAGTTCATCAGACTCCAAAAAGTACAACAGAATAACACTAGCCCAGGCAGGCAGTGCTGCCAGCCTTGACAGGGCTTGAGGTTTGGGGAAAAATAATTCCACAGAATGAAAAGCAGGTGACATAGTTTAAATTACTGAACAACTTAAGTTGTGGTAACTATTTAAACCTCCTACAAACAACACACTCCATGGTGTTTCTACACAGACTCTGGTTACAGTGTTCTCAGATGTTAGGGCCTGCTCCCTGGATTTGTGAGATTACTCAAAAATTCTGGAGGAGCCAGGCATGGTGATATACTCCTGTAATTACAGCACTTGAGAGGCTAAGGGAGGAGAATCATGAGCTTGATGCTGTCTCAAAAAGAAAAAAAAAAAAAAACTAGAGGCAAAAATGAGATGATAAATTTAATGCTCTGATAGATTTTTAGGGCCTCAAATTGAAAGCTAAGAAAATAGCCACATTGCTTATATTTTGACAGGAACATTGCTGCAAAAATAAACATGTCCTAATAGCTATCTAAAGATATGTCTATTTTTATATGTATATATACATATGTAGTGTTTATCATAGACCAGACATTATGCTATGTGCACATCATATAGAGATATACAGATATATATTATTTTATTTAATTCTCATAGCACTTCTGAGATGGGTATAGCTATTACACTCATTTCATAGATGTTGAAACAGATTCAGAGCAGTTGCATAACATGCCCAAGACCACACAGCTAGCTGGTCTTGAGACTGAACTGGAGCCCAGGTGTGTTGGACTCTAGAACTGAAGGTTATAAACTTACCCCACAACATGCTTACTTATAAACAAGCCACTTTCAATAAAGTATTTACAGATAGTTTATTTATGATAATATATGCTAGTTTTGGAGGACCTGTACATAGAAAACAGCACTCTCCTGACAAATATAATCAGGTTAATTTTATCTATAATATTCAATTTACAGGGCTGAGGATCTAACCCAGGGCCTTGCACATGCTACTCAAGAGCTTTACTACTGAGCTACATCCCCAGCCAATATCTGGGTTATATTTCAGCTAGATCAAAAATACATTTTTGAAGGAATTTACAGTGAAAGATATCTATACAATAACACTTAATATAATCATCAAGTAGCCAGGTGTGGTGGCACATGTCTGTAAACTCAGGCCAATGCAGGAGGGTTGTAAGGTCAAGACTAGCCTGGTCTACCTGGTGAGACCCTGTCTCAAAAACACCACCACAGGCTTGAGCTGTAGCTCAGTGATAGATCCCTTACAAGACCCTGGGTTCAAATTCCCAGTAGCAAAAAAAAAAAAAAAAAAAAGAATAAAAGAGAAAAAAGGAAAAGAAAATTGCAAAGGAAAGAAAAGAAAATCCAGGCATGGTTCTGCATGCCTGTAATCCCAGTTACTCAGGAGGCTGAGGCAAAAGGATCCTGAGTTTGAGACCAGCCTGGTCTACATAGAGATTTCAAGGCCCGCCTTGGCAATTCAGTACAACTCTATCTCAAGACTTAAAAAAAAAAAAAAAAAGATAATTATCAATATTCTGGAAAAATAAAAAAACGATGAAGTATATCTTCCAAGTAGATGAAAACCATTATAATGATTGAGTCTTGTGTCTAGCAGTAACTTTACAGATAACCAAGGCAAAATGTATAATCTTTCTTATTTGATAAAAGGAAGAACGTCAGTTAAAACAGTCAAACATTTTGTTTGAAATTAAAACTAAAACAGACACAAGCAATTCAATATCAATAAACGTTATGCAATAGAACATACACACATTCAGTTATGCAGCATTTACTATAGTGGCTCTTTCCAAGAACTCTGCTTTGGAAGATAAGTTACACCATGAGACCATATCAAAGCTTCTGAAGAGAAGCCAAGGGTCAGAGCTGTTGAAGATTTAAGCATATTTCTCCCCTCTATTCCTCTCAGACCTTTGTGGATCTGTTCTTAATTTTGGCCTGTGTTTCTCCCTTAATGGTTTAGAACAATCTGACGGCAATCTCTTCAGCAGAAACTTTTTCTTAAAAGTTCATCAAAATTATACCAGTTCATTGCATTTACATTCAACATTTTTTCATGGTTCTTATAAACAAAATTCCTTTTAAAAACTGCAGATGTAGCCAGGCACCATGGTATACACCTATCATTCCAGTGACTTGGGAAGTTGAGGCAGGAGTATCCCAACTTCAAGGCCAGAGGCAGCCTGAACAACTTAGTGAGACCTTCTCTCAAAATAAAAATTATGAAAAGAGATTGGAAGTGTAGCTCAGTGATACAACACTTGCCTAACATGCATGAGTTCATAGGTTCAACTCCCCCAAGTACTGAAAAAAAAAAAATCACAAATGGTATATACACTCAAAACTGATTACTTTGCCAATTATTATTATTATTATTTTTTTTTTTGGCCATACTTGGGGTTGAACCCACAGCCTCAAGCATACTTTGCAAGCACTCTACCACTGAGTTACACCCCCAGCCCCTATTTTAATTTTTATTTTGAGATAGGGTCTCTAGGTTGTGCAGGCTGCCTCTGACCTCAAATCCATGATCCTCCTGCCTCAGCTTCTGAGTTACTAGGATTACTGGTGTGCACCATGGAGTCAGCAAGGCTTTTCATTACTAACTTTTCATTTTAATTCTTCCTCTCTACATGATAGCTCCTTGATATTCTTCTATCCAAACCAAACATGTCACATTTGTTCTGTACAGGAAAACAAAGATATTTTTAAGTAAAATACTACCATTGTTAAGTACTGTTGAGTCAGTTCCCACTCATAGTGACCCTATGTACAACAGAATGAAACACTCCCCAACACTGTGCCAAGTCCGGCACTGTCAGTGCTTCTCTGCTACTCATATGGTTTTCCATGGCTGTTTGGGATTGCTTCAGGAGTGGGCAGCCATGTCTTTCTCCCATTTTTTCGGTGCTGGGGACCAAATCCAGGGCTTCAGACAACACAGAGCTGCACTCTACCAACTTAGCTAAACCCCAGGCCATAAGTAATATACTAGAGCCATGATATGCAATAAAACTTCAAGCAATAATTCCAAGTAATAAAGATTTTAAAAGATTAACCCAGAAAAATACTCTTCCACAAAACCAGCCTCCCATCCTGGAAGGTACTGCTACTGACCTGCCACATTGGCCTGTTTCCAGGGGGTGGAATGTGCTGACACTGAGCCGAACTCACTCTCTTGTCCATTCTGCCCTTTGACAGGGCATGGATCAGTGAAGCCAAAAAAAAAAAAAACAGCCTCCTGAGCTTAAATCCTCCTTAATCCAGGTCAGCTGCCAAGTGAGATTCAACATGCAGAGGTTTTATTAAGGAAAAATACCAGTGGGAAGGAAAATAGGGAGAGCACAGGAAAAGACTATAAGTCATCAGCCCACAATGTAAATCTGATCTGCAATGAAGGAGAGAAAAAAGCTAAGTAGAAACAGCTCATGCTGTGCCACACAAGGATGATTCCGCAGAGCCACCGAGGAGTCAGCAAGCCATCAGAGAGACTTGGAGGAGACCTGGTACTTCTTCGATGCCCTGTCCAAACAAAATTCTATGAAGACTGGCTGTTCTATTCACGTAGATAAGAGTATTTCTAAGACTTGTGTGCTAATACTATACTTTGATGTCCATGTACTACATATTCTGGGAGCTGGATTTTATTTATAACTAATAAAGAGTTTATCATTAAATATCTCTACATTTTGAGTTGCTAAGCAGTACAAGAGAGTTGATTGTACAAGATCATCAGTTTCAGCTGGGTATGGTGGTACCTGCCTATAATCCCAGCACTCAGGAGGGGGTGGCTAAAGAAACTGTGAGTTTGAGGCCAGCCTGGGCTACACAGTGACACCCTGCCAAAATAAAAAAGACTATCAGGTAGCTAGTTTAGCCATTAGCAGGCAATATGAAGGAAAGAGGGATTGAAAATGACTCCAATCATTCAGCCATGATGAATGAAGCCACCTGTGTCTCTAAGGACATTTCTAATAGGTCCCACACCCTATCCAAGCCCTGCAGCCATTTACAAAACAAAGACCTTAGGCCCACGTCACAGTAAGCACCCAGGTTGATATCACACTGGGCCTGCCCTAGTTTGAATAAAACTAGTGGAAACAAAAGCCCATGCTCTCTTCTTCCACAAGTGTGCACACTCTCACATCCCCCCTCAAACCCCTTTCCACACCCCTTTCCTTTCTGTCTACTCCTTGCTTTTCTCTTCTCTCCAGTGACCACATGCACACCTCTCCCTTCTCTAGGGCCCATCATCTCTGACTATCTGAGGCACTTTTCCTTCTCAAAGTCCACTCTTAACTCTCTTGTTTTCTGGCTTCTATATCTTCCCCCAGGGAACAGAAACATCCCTACGCCCATTTGCCCAGGGAATGCAGGTTTTTCCACCTTCCTTTCCAGGTTTCCCTAAGCTTCTCCAGGTGCCTCAATTTTCCCTGTAATTAGTCCTTAAAGGTATACTGTCTTTAGTAAACCTATACACACAGGTTTGATCCCCAGCACCACAAAAAACGGAGAAGGATGCGGCAATTCACTCCTGAAATAATCAGCCATTAAAAACTCTATCAGAGTCACTATGAGTCAGACATGACTCAGTGGCACTTAACAACAACAACATGACCTCTACTAGGGGATGGGGGTTAGCTCAGTTGGTAAAACACTGCTGTGCACTCTCTGAGGCCCTGGGTTCAATCTCCAGCTCCACAAAAACACAGGAGAAGGATATGGCAATCCACTCCCCAAACAATCCTGAAAAAAACAATCAGCCATTGAAAACCCTATGAGGGTTACTATGAGTCAACAAGACTCAACATCACCTACCAGCAACATACTATCTCCTGTAATTTCTCTGTGGGGTAGAAATTCTTTTATATACAGAATACAAGGATGGAAGTTTTGCTGCCAGATTCCTGGACCCACGCTCTGGACCTGCCTACCCTTGCTGCCCGCAGCTCCCCAAAGACAAAACCAAAAAAAGGAGCATCAATTTCTCTTGATGCTTAGCCATCTCAGGTTATAGCAACCAAAGTATACTAACAGCCAGTAAATGTTATAAACAATTCAATTTTACTTAATTATATTTAACAATCTATATTATGCATCAGTTAGAATAAATGACTTTCCCAAGATGTGTGATTTTTAAGAGGTGCCAGTTAGGTTTCATGGTCAGGACCATCTGGCTCTCAAGCGTGTGCTAAGTAAAGGTGCATTAGATGATGCAGCAATTAAAAAATCATGTATTATCTCTGTATTAGCCAATGACTATCTTATAGCCAAGATGGAATATTATGTTAATCAGTTTTGTTCTCCTTCTATGCACGAAAGACAGAAATGTCCCCCAGCAGTACTAAAAGGCTGATGAAGTACAAGCTATCAAGGAATAATAATTTAAATAATTTAATGTATTTATATCTAATAACAAAAGTATATTAAGGTCCATGTTAATAAACATTATGTTAATTTCGGTATTGTTGTTGTTGTTGTTAGGTGCCCTCAAGTCAGGTCCTACTCATAGCAATCCTACATACAGCAGATAGAAACACCCCCCAATTCTGTGCCAGACACATTATCTTATTTATGCTTAAGCCCATTATTGCAGACACTGTGTCAATCCATCTAGTGGAGAATTTTCCTTTTTTTCATTGACCTGTCACTCTCCCAAACATGATGTCCTCCCCCACGGTTTGGTCCTTCCTGACTACATGTCCAAAATATGTAAGATGCAGTCTAGCCATCCTGGCTTCCAAGGAGCACTCTGGTTGCACTTCTACTAGGACAGATCTGTTGGTTCTTTTGATAGTCCATGATATATTCAATAGACTTCTCTAGCACCATAATTCAAAAGCATCAATTCTCCTGCCTCCCTTGTTCAATGTCCAGCTTTTACAACCATATGATGCAACTGAAAATACCATGGCATGAGTCAGGCACACCATCATCTTCAATCTTTACTTTTCAATACTTTAAAAAGATCTTTTGCCACAGCTTTTCCCAAAGTAATGTCTTTTGATTTCTTGACTGCTGCTGCCGTGGGTGTTGATTGCAGAACCAAGTAAAGCAAAATCTCAGACAATCTCAATCTTTTCTCCATTTATTGTGAAGTTGCATGATCACTCAGTTGTAAGGATTTTTGTTTTGTTGATGTTTAGTCACAATCCATATCAAAGTCTATGTTATTTGATCTTCATCAGTAAATGTTTCAAATCCTCTTCACTTTCAGCAAGCCGAGTTGTGTCATCTGCATAACTCAGATTGCTAATGAGTCTTCCTCCAATTCTGATGTTGCATTCTTCTTCATAAAGTCCAGTTTCTAGGATTATTTGCTCAGCATAGAAATTGAAGAGATATAGTGAAAGTACACAGCCCCAATGCACACCTTTCTCAACTTTAAACTTTAGGTATTAAGGTATTATTTAGGTTTTAAGGTATCTGAATAAGAAGGAGGTCTGCATGTTTGGCAGGGGCAATCCTCATAAGTACCTGGGGAGAGAACAACAATTCATTGAGCCAAGTGGGTTTGTATAAAAGTGAGTTTTCCCCAATGAAGAGAAATATTCAAGTCATTTAAAAGGAGAAAGAAAATAAGAACAAAAAGGGCCAGGAGTGGTGGTGCACAGTGGTAATCCTGGCACTCAGGAGGCTGAGGCAAGAGGATTGCTGTGAGTTTGAGATACTGTCTCAATCACACACACACACACACACACACACACACACACACACAGCCAATAGGATGGTAGAATGCCATGTAGGGTGCAGTGAGACTTCTCCCTGTGGCCCTTTGATTATTCAGCAAACATTTTTTATGGTATTAAGTATTGAACCCAGGGCCTCACACGTGGTTTTTGGCAAGTGTTCCACCACTGAGCACCACTTGAGTTCATCTTTTACTTTTTATTATGAGATAGGGTGTTACTAAGTTATGCAGGCTGACTCTGGCCTCAAACTTGTAACCTCCTGCCTCTGCCTCCCAAATTGCTGGGGTTACAAATGGGCCCCACTGCACCCAGCTCAGCAAAATTTTTAAACACAAGAAATATTTAGTGAAAGTGAACTTGTAAAATAAAGAAACTAAATTCTGCACTTAGATTGGTATAGGGCAAAACAAAAATAGCACAGTCAGAGAGCAATGTAGACATAGAGAAGACCATAGAGAAGTAAACAGAAGTCATGGGGAGAATGGCAAATGGGGAACATATGTTTGGGGACAAGGAGACCCCAGCTGCTATCCCAGTTACATATGGTATATTAAGCTCTCAGGTTGCCTACACTTGAAATGTTTTTAAAAGGATCTGTGTATCACACAAGAGACCACCTTGGAGTCCTGTCTTCTACAAGACTCACAACATCGTGGAAAAATGTAGATATTTCCTGAAAGCAAAGACACATGGATGTCAGTGCATTCATTCATTTAACATTTATTAAGCATTATTATGCCTGTGGCCTGGGATTTAGCTCAGTCGGTCGAGTGCTACTCTGCAGTCTCTGAGGTCCTGAGTTCAATTCCCAGCACCGCAAAAACAGGAGAAGGACACGGCAGTCTACTCCAGAGGCAATCTCAAAACAATCTCCATCGAAAACCCCCTTATGGGGGTTGCTATGAGTGGGACATGACTTGACTGCACCTAATAACAACAACAACATTACGCCTTTAGCCATATACCTGGCATCCGATTCCATCAGATCTCAGAAGCTAAGGAGAACAGGGCCTGGATGGGAGACCGTCTGGGAACACCAGATGCTATAGGCTTGGGAAAAGAACCTGGAAGCCCAATCTCCCAAAAAAATCAGCCATATGTAACAGAGAAGCACTGACAATAGTGCTGGACATGGCACAGTGTCAGGTAGCATTTTGTCTGTTGTACAAAGGATTGCTCTGAGTTGGTCCCAAATCAACGGCACCTAACAACAACAACAAGCATGACTATGTCAGGCATTTGGCTATGTATGGGGACCTCAAGATGAATAAGACAAACAAATGCTAACTTTTGAGGTTTAGTTAATTGAGTTCTGCCACATTTACAAAGAACTTTTTCAAATATTATCTCCCCTAAATCTTACCACAACCTTGTATGTTACAGTCAGAGCCTGGAGGATTATATCACTCTACAGATAAGAATATTAAGGGGCTTGGATTATTTGTTGGTGTTCCCTCTGCCTCATTTGCTATAGTACACTATTCTACACTACAGAAGCATTTCCCATAATTGCAAACTCCTTACACAGACACAAGATAGAACTCTAAATGATATGCCAGTTTTACAACTGTATGCTTTTCCACAAAGTTCTCATCAAGTTATTCAGACATTGAAAGGAATTCTAAAAGAAAGAGGCTGCCATATGCTCCAGTTCTCAGATACAGAGGTGCGAATCACTGACTCACCAATACTGGTAGAGGCGAGACACATTTCAAGCACAACAACTGGCCTAGAGTAGGGTTGGGCTCCCTCCACCTCTCCCTGTCAGTGACTTCATTCTGCAGGTATGTTCTCACAAAAATAAAAAGAGTAATAACGTCAATGCGTAAGGGACCTCAGGAATTACCTTCTGCTAAGAGCACATGCTTTTTAATAAAATACTGCAGGAAATGGTGTGTGGGAAGAAGGCCTGTGTAGATAGGGCGTCTCTTGATGTTTAATGTGGAGGAGCTGAGAGGTAGGGAATTGTATGTTTTAACTTTGCTTTTTGCAAGAAGAAATAAAAATGGTGTACTGGGTAGGTCTAATTTACAACCAGAGTAAAAACTAAGCAAGTATTAGGCTGTTTTTCAGCTCTAAAATTCTATGGCTCTAATCAGAGCAGGGGAAGAAGGAACAGAAGTGAGATTTCAGAAGATGATTTAGAAATATAATGAAGAAACCAGGAAACATCCTTCTAGTGCTTTAGTCAGTAGAAGCTGAGTATAGTGCCTTAGCAAGTAATCACTATAGCTCAATACTTTAAAATACAATGGATTATTTCTCTTTATTGTATGGGTCCATTGGGGGTAGGCTCTGCACTTCATAATCACTCAGGTAGCCAGGCTACAGAACAGAGCAGCTCTTGAAAGCTGCTAGTTACCACACTGAAGGAAAAGAAAATCCTATAGGATCTTGTACTGGCAACTTATTTATCTATTTATTTTTATTAATGTATCTTACCCGAACTACTGTAGCACCTGATGCCATAGAATGTATGAAGCTAAGCAGGGCCAGGCCTGGTTAGTACTTGAATGGGAGACTGCCTGGGAATACCAAGTGCTGTAGGCTTGGGAGAAGGACTCAGCTGCCCACTCCCAAAAAACAATCAGCCACTGAAAACCTTCTGAATAACATAGAAGCACTGACAATAATGTCGGGCATGGTACAGTGTTGGGTAGTGTTTCATCTGTTGTATATAGGGTCACTATGAGTCAGACCCAACTCAACTTGACAGCACCTAACAACAATTGTACAAAACAATGGGTTTCATCACAACATTTCATATATATATATATATATATATATTTGCATAGATATATATATAATTGCACAGGCAACTTAATGCTCTGGCCTACAAAGGACTCATCATGTATTTTGGCTCACAGTTCTTTGAGTAGACTAGGCACATATTCCCAACCCACCACTTCGGGGCCATGAAAGTACAATCCTACCTTGTTCCTTGAAGGCACAAAGGCGGTAATAGTTCCTAAAGAGCATTACTGTCTACCAATCTGGGTTCTTAGGCTCTAAGTCAACTTGAATAAGGGGCTACTGAGCTTTCTTCACCCTATAGCCTAAAGTACAACTAATTAACAAGGCTTAAAAGTAGAAAATGAAGAGTCCACTGAAGGCCAGTCTTCTCATTTTTAACCACTGCAAGTCTGACCAATAATGGAAAATGAGACAATATAATAAATTGATTGTGTTTATGCTCAGCTGATATTTAAAAGTCCTTTGATACCCCTTTGTTAGCAAGGGCCTTCACCAGGGCCCAAGGATCTCTTTGGTGTGCATCAAGGTCAGTGCTCAGTACTAAGCTTTGGAACACACACACGTAGTGGTCCTAATTCTCAAGGTGTCCCTGACTCAATGTTAAATATATTTTGGGTTTTAAAAACATATTTGGACTAATAGTAGTTTACTTTATGGGTAAAATTTAAGTAAGTCATTTGAATATTGTCAACTTCATAGCTGTAGGAAGACAGCTGAATTCAAAGAACTAGCAATGCTATCTCCTTGCTCACTGAGCAAGAAAACTTACTCAGTGATTTCCAAGGTTCTCTAGATACAGGGCCAAAGGCTATGGTTATACAGTATTAAAAAACATGAGAAAATATATTCATCTGGAATCCTCTCCCTGCTTTGGTCCACCAATATCTCTTGTAGTTTACTCTGAGTACCTATGGGATTCATTTCTATATTGTGAATCAATCATCAATTATCTGGTCTGGCAATGACATCATCATCACCGTGATTCAAATGTTTTTTACATAGAAGGCTCTTGACATAGTTTGCCTCATCTAATACCACTACAGCTATTTGAAGAAAGTATTATAATACCTTTTATGTGTGTGTGGTACTGGGGGTCTTACTCAGAGCCTCGCATGTACTTTTCCAGTGCTCCACCACTGTGCTAAATCCCCCGTTCATGTTTATTTTTTATTTTGAGTCAAGGTCTCCCTAAGTTATGCAAGCTGCCTCTGACCTCAAACTCATAATCCTCCTGCCTCTATCTCCCAAATCACTGGGATAACAGTGCTAAGCACCCCACCATGCCAGACTGTAAAGCCTACTTCAAATTGAGGAAACTGGACCTGAAAAAAGTCATATAATTTTTCCAAAATTATTCGGATAACAGCTGGAGAACACGATGCTTGAACACAGGCCTTGTGAAGTCAAAGGCCAGGCTCTTCCCATATATACGTCATGCATTACCCAACAGTCTTGGCAATCATTAGCCCTTAAAAGAACTGTAAAAATTGAATAGGGCTAGCTCAGAGGTACAGTGCTTGCCTAACATGCATGAAGCCCTAGATTCAATCCCCTGTATCATACACACAATTGCATTTAATAGTGTGGGTGATGTATGATTTTTTTAAATAACAATTTTCTCTAAATGTGACATTCATCAACATCGTCACTCTTTTTTATTTTCATTTTCATTTCTTTTTCTTTTTTTCTTTTTTCTTATTTTATTTTATTTTAGTTTAGTTTTAGGTGTTTTTTTTTTTTTGGTACTGGGGGATGAACCCTGGCAGGGCCTCACACACACTAGGCAAGTGCTCTATCACTGAGCCATATCTACAACCCCCCACCTTTTAAAATTTTTCATTTTGCTGTTTCTGGCCTCCAATTCACCATCCTCTCGGCTCAGCCTCCTGAGTTGCTGGGATTACAGGTGTGCACAATGGCACTTGGCAGATAAAAACTCTTAAAAGTGAAGTTTTGGAGCAGCAGCTCTTAATATGATGGTACTATTTTATCCTTATCCCTTGGAAAAGTGAGACTGATTAGTAATGGGAATGCCACTAAATTCCCTAACTTAGAGTTTGCAGACAAAAGAATGAATTTAAAGTACATATCCCCAGGCAGTGTTTCTCTTAGCATATCACTTCTTCAATTAATCAGCTAGTTAAAATATAAACAACAGCTAGCCTTAGGTTCCAAATTTTGCATAACATTCCTTATCTCTTAGACTGGGCTCTTCCTGTGTGCTGGAGACTCCAGGGGCACACTGGGTGATATTGACTATTTTGATTCCTGCTAGCTCCAGAGTCTAACTGGAATTACAAGTACATAAAGTAAGTAAGTAACCAGATATAATCTCTGATCCCTTTGGAGAAGGAAGAGGGATCCAGGATTTTTTCTATTTTATTACTATGCTTCAGGCCAGAATCACCTCACCCTAACACAACCCCCTCTGCCTGTGAACTTGGAGGAACTATAAAGTCACTCCTTGCTGCAAAATGAGGAATCATGCTTGAGTGCTTGTAATTCAGGTATTTTGAGTCTTCTGTTTACACTGGTAAGTGTCTTGTTGGGTAAATTACTAAGTAGTTGAATTGAAGGGGAAACTTGGATTTCTAATGCACAAAGAAATCATTTTTTCTTAAGTACTTTCATCAACAGCTTCTAGTATAGTCTGAGATAATCATGTGGGAGGTTTGTCTACCAAATGTTGGCATCTGGCACAAGAGGGGATGAAAAGCAAGCCCACCCCCTTGAAATGTGACTAATTTATGCTGGCATTTCATCATTTTTTGCATTGCTCAAGTGTTTCATGCTTGATTCTATGCATTAGAATCAAAATTCCTTGACTTTTATGATACTGCCAGATCATTTTGATAATCTCATTCACAGCTAAATTCACAAGATTATAAATGTTAAGGGTTTGAAAAGCGCTTTTAAGTGAAGAAACTGTGTCTCAGTCCCTGGTTATTTCTTAGAGTTTCCCAAGTTTCCCAACTCTCCTAGGAAACATGCTATGACTTTGTAAGTGGCAGAATTTGTGTTTTCTGGTGGTTGTGTTAGGAACAAGCTTGAGAAAGTGGGAGGCTACTGCTAGATTAGAGGATAGAAATCTCAGAGCACAGTCCTGCCCCAACCCAAGTCTCTTTTCAGTTTGTGCTCCTCTGTTCCCAGGGGCTACATGGGCACCTTTACCCATCCCCAATTATCATCCTGCTATCATTTTGTGGATGGGAGTTTAGCTCAGCTGGTAGCATGCTGCTCTGCACTCTCTGAGGACCCAGGTTCGATCCCCAGCACTGCAAAAACTGGGAGAAGGATGTGGAAATCCATTCCTAAAGCAATCCCTAAACAATCAGCCATTGAAAACTCTATGAGGGTCACTATGAGTCAGACCTGACTCAACAGCACCCAACAAAAACAATCATTGTGTAGTCTGTACCCATCAATATTCTGGGACATTTGCATGTGCTATGGAGGAGCAGAGGGTGGGAGAAGGGACAGAAAGAAAGAGGGATGGAGAAGGCATAAAGGACTGGATACAATTCTGACAGTACCAATAAAAAATGGCTTCCTGGTAAATCTATAAGTGAATCACAATGGAAACAAACTCTGGTTAACTGATCCAGTGAGGGGCTCTGATATAGAATAATCTCCTGACATGAATAGATAAGATATCCAACTCAATTAAAAAGTACCCAGAAATTAATACCCTGGGTTGGAGGTTCCCAGACTTTCTCAATTCAAGGGGCCATTAGTGTGCAATTCCTTCATGGCGATCCCAGCCAATAGCTCCTTTTATCAAGTAGTCTGGTTCAAACAACTTGATAAGTATTTACATTCTAACAATTTTGCAGTTGTTTGAACAAATAATATACAAATTGAAATAAGTCATATTTTTATTTCATTTGTAATCACAATTATTCAATAAAGGAATTTATGTGCCTACGGAGCACTATCCAACTTCTCAAACCTTGGAATCAGATAGGACATGACTTCCTCATTTATTCCACCTCAATTTTCTATTAGTTGCTTTCTATTATAGTTGCTTTCTATTATAGCAACTATCAAACATCACTTTGCAAAGATTTGATGTTACTGAATGGAACACAGCCCTAACACATGTTACAACTGTGAGATACCTAGAACTGCTTCCTAGTGTTCAATAGGCCAAGTATCACTGGGTTTTCCTCAAAAACTTCACTCAATGCACCTCTGCAGTTTGGGAACAACAGGCCTCACCTCATGTTCTGACCCCACTATGTTATCTCAATAAATTGAAGTGGACTCTCCATTGGACTTCAGTAAATTAAATATTTGCATTTTACTTCATTGAAGGGTAGGACAGGTTATAAAATCCATAGGAACAATATTGTAGTTTCTAACATTTTGGTTACAAATCAGTAACTTTTGTGCAACGAACAGTGACTTGCCAACTCATTTAGCAATTTTGTGTGGCTTGAGTTTGGTTTACTTGCTATTTCTTTCCCTCAGTGACACCTTACCAATCTAGTTAAATTCTCCATATTATTATTAGTCCCTTTCCCTCAGTGACACCTTACGAATCTAGTTAAATTCTCCATATTATTATTACTTATTTCTTTCATATTTAGTTAGTTTTGGCAAGCCTTTCTTCATTAAAATAATGTTTCTGTAAAAACTTCCAACAAAGAAACAGCCCACTTTTATGGAAAACCCATATAAAAAATAATATTTTAAATGTTATCTTTGCATTCACATGTGAAACAGTACTTCAGTAATCACCAAAATGAATGTATATTTTACCCTAATAAAAGTTCTGTGTTACCAGTTATTCTACCTAAAAGTAAAGCAGTCGCTGACTAGATACCACTTTTAGTTAAAAAAAAAAAAATAGAGAGGAGCAAAATTTGTTCTAGAAAATGCTTATTAAATCACTTTGGTTTCATATAATTATCAGTAGGTACTCATGGTTGCTTTTGTAAATGTGGAGGGAAGGTAAAATGAGACTTTGGTGATACACCAAGAAGACATGAATGAAAAAAATCAAAAGAAGAAAAGGAAATTTTCAGGGGTTTTGTTGTCATTGCTGTTGTTGTTTGGGAAGTTTTTGTTGTTCGTTTTTTTGTTTTGTTGTTGTTGTTGTTGTTTTTTGTTTTGGTAGTACTGATGGGTTGAACCCAAGGCCTTGCACATGCTACACAAGTGCTCTCCCACTAAGGTGCACTCTCAGCCCCTTTTTATTTTTTATTTTGAGACAGGGTCTCGCGCTGTAATGCAGGCTGCCTCTAGCCTTGACCTCATGATCCTCCTGCCTCGGCCTCCCAAGTAGCTGGGATTACAGGTGAGTGCCAGAGTGCCAGGCTCAGGATAATTCTGTAACCGTTTTGTGCACCCCCCCCCCCATTTCTTTCTCTCTCCTTCCTTTTTCTCATTATCATTCTCGTATTCCCTACTCATTGCCTTCACTTTCTACAAGATAACTCTTTATGTACATAGTTGTACTCTTCCCCAATGGCTCTGGTTCCAACTGTTCTGTAACTTTGTCTCTGTAAATAAACCCAAAATTTTGAAGGCAGATACCAATAAAACATCAGATTAAAGAAAAATCCCATGAAGTATGAAAAGAACGCCTGTCGGGGAAGCCAGCATGCCCGAAGTCCTGTACTAAGTGCTTTTTATACATTACCCAAGTAGTTCTTTCAATGTCTGAGACCAGTGATAATTCTAGCTTCACACAAGGGAGAAGGAAAGTGAGACACAGAAATATTCAATCACTTGTGTCAAGTCTGATCACTGATACAGCTAGCACTGAACTTCAAACCCAGGCCCCCTTAGCTCCTGCTCAGAGGAGCCTGGCTGCCTGGTTACAGTGACAGCCAGGGTAGAGGATTTCTATGTATTGCACATTTAATAAAAGAACACTTAGTGAGAGGCAGGAATCTGTGGCCCATGATATTAGCTACCACCAAATATTTGCTCAATTAATTTTTAATTGGAAAAAAGCATAAAATAACAGTGCAATTCATTTTAACCAACAAGAAATCAACCCACTGCCCAAGAATGCTGCTAGGAGATGTGAAAAAAGGAAAAGAAAGATTGAGAGAGAAAGAGAAAGTGACGGGGGGCGGGGGGGCAAAGAAACCTTTAGGGAAACATATAGCCTTATGCAGAGAGAAGAATAATGTACTATCCAATTAATCAACAATATAATATAGCCCTCTCTTGTGGGGTACACGTTATAGTTCCTCTGGGAGTCAAGACCGAGGAAAGCTTACCACAGAGTCAAGCAGCCACATAGTCCTCAAGGGGTGACTCCCAGCACTTACTCTAGCTGCTCCCTAACTCCTCCTTTGCCTACTAAGGTCCTAGCCATTCCTTCAAAACCCAAAGCAAATAATATTCCTGTTGCTTTCCTACGACCCCAAAGTCAGTATTAGCATCTCTTTCTTCATGCCCTTATTGCAACTTGTACTTAAGACATACTTCTGTCTTGGTACACCACACAAATTATTGTATTTCTTTATTTTCAAGTTTGACTTCCCCACCAGACTGATCACCACTCTAGAGAAGGTATCATGGCTCCTTCATCTTTTGTTGTTGTTGTTAGGTGCCATCAAGTTATGTCCAACTCATAGAAACCCTCATAAGGTTTTCAGTGGCTGATTGTTTTAGGATTGCTTCGGGAGTGGATTGCCACATCCTTCTCCAGTTTTTGCTGTACTGGGGATCAAACCTGGGTCCTCAGAGAGTGCACAGCAGCACTCCACCAATTGAGCAAAACCCCAGCCCACACTTCATCTTCAGCATGTCCAAAACCAAGACTAGGGTTTAGGAGTACAGAAGTCACTCACAGAGTGTTTGATGCCTGAATTAATCAGAGAATGAAAAGTAGAATCTTGAGTACAGGACCTTATAGGACATTTGGTTTCACCCTCTACTTGAACTAATAATCTCCTACTTGCACTGTCCAAAAATTTGTCATCTAGACGCTACCTGAATAAAGCCAATTCCAGAGCTTAAAGTGCTGAAAAGTGTTTATACCAAGATAAAATTGCTTCTTCCACCACCAGCCATAATTTCATTCCTTTTCACTGCTGTAAAGGCAGATGTCTATATTACTGTGTCAGACCCTTGGATTAAGAGTCATTACTTACTTGCTCTTTTGCCAAGTGAGCCTAGGGCAGTTCGGTTCCTTGCCCAAGGGCTCCACAGTGAGTGCAGCACAGTAGAACCACATCCCTGGCTGGGCTGCTCTGTGCCCAGGCTAATGATTGGAGTAGATACATCCTTCTTCCTGAACTAGCCCTAGAGAGAAGGTGGTTGATCAGCAAGTGTATCCCTGAAACTCCAACACCCTAGGCAAGGAAATAGATGTCACCAGTGCTTGCTACATGACAGCCGTTTCCCCCACCCAGAACACCTCCTGTGGACACTATGGCAACAGGAGCACAACTAGTCTGTCTCCAGGAAGCCACACTCCGCTGACCTCCTCTCCAGTTTCAATGAAGCCACACTAGGGAAATTACCTCCCCTCCCCTCTTTCTTAACCCAGCTCTTGGGAATGGCTCCTGATCCTCCCAGAAAGTAACCTGCTCTGTTTTCTGCTATCCTGCCAGGGCCACAGATGTCTTCTTCTGATCACACTTGCTGACTTTCTAGAGTCAGTATGCTTCTACTCACTGCTGCAAAAGCCATCTGTATATGCAATTCTCTCTTTTTTCCTAAAGTCATTTTTCCATAAAGGTGGACATTCTTTGTTGTATGCCTACTATGTCACACAAAAACAAACAGTATTATATCCTATCATGCAAATAAGGAAAGGGAGCTCCAACGGTGAGCAGTTTTCTATGCCACCAAGCTAGTTCCTGATGGAACAGGGACCTGTAACATGTATGCCTTGACCCAGCACGTGCACTGCAGGTCCCTCTCTAAGGGTGGGGGGGTCATTCTACTACTCTCATGCCTGGGGAGGGGAAAATTATAGAAGGTTCTCAGTTTTTTAGTATTCACTAGGATCTAAAGCACAACTTCCCCTAAAGGGGAGTCTACTAGCTCTTCTCTGGTAAATCATGTCCAGTTACTACAGGAAGCAACCAGTCCTATTATACTTTTACAGGAACCCAAAAAATGATACTTTTTCATCCAAGAAATATTTGTTGTTGCTGTTGTTGTTGTTAGGTGCTGGCGAGTCAGTATCCAACTCATAGTGACCCTCATAGGGTTTTCAATGGCTGACTGTTTCAGGATTGCCTTGGGAGTGGATTGCCAGGCCCTTCTCCCATTTTTTCAATGCTGGGAACTGAACTTGGGACATCAGAGACTGCAGCACAGCACTCTACCAACTGAGCTAAATCCCAGACCAAGAAATATTTAGTAAGCATCTATTATATTATGTCCCAACTACTGCTCTTAGAGATGGGGACATGTCATTTTTGTTCTTGTTAGGTGCTGTTTGAATTCTATATGATTCATAGTAACCCTTTGTACAACAAAAGGAAACACTCCCGATACTGTGCCATGCCTGGCACTATGTCAGGGCTTCTCTGCTATTCATAGGGTTTTCAATGGCTGATTGTTTCAGGTTTGTTTCAAGAGTGGGCTGCCAGGTCCTTCTCCCATTTTTGCAATGCAGGAGATCAAACCCAGGGCCTCAGAGATGGCAGAGAAAACATTCTACCAATTGAGCTAAATGACCCACCTTCTGCCCTTAGAGATGGGGACACAGCAGAGCATAAAAATGATGAAGTCCCTACAGTAAACTGCTTCTATCAGGTTATCCATCCTAAAAATACAAACAATGCATATCCAGCTTGAAACAGAGCTCATCTATGACACAAGAAAATAGTAAATGTTCAGGAAAACTGGGTCTTGAGGGACGCGTTCCTGTACTTGTAAAATATACAGACTTGTTGGGCATTGTGGTGCACACCTGTAATCCCTTCAACTCAGGAGGCAGAGGAAAGAGAATGGCAAGTTAGAGGGCAAAGGCAGCCTCTTCAATTTAGCAAGCCACTGTCTCGAGATAAAAAATAAAAAAGGGACTGGGGAGTGCAGCTCAGTGGTAGAGCAAAAGTATGTTCAAGGTCCTGAGTTCAACCCCTCAGGATCACAAAAAAATTAAATTAAATTGTTGTTATTGTTGTTAGGTACCATCCAGTTGGGTCTGACTCATAGCAATCCTCGAAGGGTTTTCAGTGGCTGCTTATTTTGGGATTACCTTGAGAGTGGGTTGCCACATCCTTCTCCCATTTTGCTAGGGATTGAACCTCGGTCCTCAGAGAGCCCCAAACAGCACTCTACCAATTGAGCTAAATCCCAACCCAAATTAAATTATACTATATTAAATTCCAACAACAACAACATATTAAATTATCTAGGCACTATGGCACACGCCTGTAATGACAATGACTTGGAAGGCTGAGGCAAGAGGATCATGAGTTGGAGGCCAGAGGCAGCCTGTGTAACTTATCAAGACACTGACTCAAAATAAAACATAAAAAAGGAGCTGGGGGTGCAACCCAGTGGTAGAGCACTTGCAAAGTATGTGCAAGGCCCTGAGGTCAACCCCCAAGTAAGGTCAAAAAATTTTATTAAACTTACAAATTGGAGGAGATAAAATTATTTCAAAAAAATATTACGAAAGAACATCTAACAGCATGTGATTTAGTGCTGAATATGTGTTACTGACCAGAAACACATAAGAGTTAAAGGAACAGAGGCTCATTGATGTACAAGGCAGAAAAACGAAAGCAATTTGGGAAGTATTTTTAGAGTTATAATAGTTTACATTTATTGAGCATTTACTATGTGCTGGGAACTACTCTAAGACACCTTACAGGTGTTAACAATACTTGATTCTCACAAACACTACAAGTAAGTTTTTACCATTTTCTCCATGCACATGATGCCCAAAGAGATTAAGTGATTTCCCCAATATCACACAGTAGTAACTAATAGAGCAGGTTGCTTAATTAACATGCCATTTGGTCTCGCAATGTTCTTACAAGTCTGAGGCCAGACTGTGCCAGGGGTGACTTTGCCATGCTCCCCAGAGGTGAACCAGTATCAGTCTGCAAAAGGTGGGATGGTCTTCCATCCTACACTTCCACGCCTACCCTTCCATCACAGATCCTCACTGACCCTCCCTCTTCCACTGGGGACCATCCACTGGTGATCAGTGAAAAAATTATACACAAGCAACAATGCCAGAGTTCTGGGAATATGCCAGGGACAGATGACCTAGGTCAGTGATGCAGAAGCTTCTGTGATGGCCAAAAGTATCTTGCCTCCTTGTCCTAACTCTACCTCGCCCACTGCCATGGGGCTTCTTTTAATGTCCTCATACCAATCTGAGCTTCAAGGTTGTATGTGATTTTTAAAAAATGTGTTTCTTAAGTCAACCATCTCCTGTTCTGCCCGTCTCCTCAGCTCTAGGGTTACAGCAAGAAGGGCAGAGGTAGGACAGTCCAGAATTCAAGACTCTTGAGGGACAGATAACACACGCCTTCTGTTCCGGACCAATGGGAAGCCTCAATTAGGGGTTTAAAACTCAAATTGAATAAATAGAAACAGTGATAATTTAGTTTGAGAGATAGAGAATGAAACTAGGCATACACTGAAATCAAGGATTAGGCTTCAGAGGAGTTACACAGTGGCCAGCAGCGGAACCACCGCCATTTCGCCATCACACAGATGGCGGATAGAATCCCAGAGACTTGGAGGGGACTTTGCGCACACGAACCCATGGGGCCCTGACCCAACATGGTGTGCAACCTTGGCAGCACACTCTCACCATGCCTGCGGGACACAGACTGCAGATCCTAGGTGAGTCACCATGAGGGGGAACACGGACGCCCTCCATAGCAGCCGCGGAGTGAACGGGGAAGCCGGTGCCAGCGATCCGTGTCTCAGCGGCTCCCTCCCTCCTGTCCTGGCCAGTCAGGTCTATGGTTGTGAACTCCACAGAAATTTGGGCACACATATACCCAGATCCCAAACACACCAGATTGTTGCTGTTAGGTGCCGTCGAGTCAGTATCTGACTCATAGTGACCCTCATAGGGTTTTCAATGGCTGAGTGCTTTGGGATTGCCTTGGGAGTGGATTGCCAGGCCCTTCTCCCATTTTTGCAGTGCTGGGAATTGAACTCAGGGCCTCAGAGACTGCAGCGCAGTGCTCTACCCACTGAGCTAAATCCCAGCCCGAATCACCCCACTGTACTGGGGTTTGTGGAGGTGACTGAGTCACATGTGGATGGAGAGCTCCTTTTCAGCAGAGCCTAGCTGCATAGTTGGCCACAGGCAGAGCAGTTCCGAGCGCGATCACAGCACACGACAAAATCTGTTTCAGATTCCCTCTGGGTCGGCAGGAGAGCATCCCGCCCACAAGAGGATATGGTCCTCCCAAGTGGGCGGAAAACCCTGCAATAAAAACTCCATGATAGCAGCCATATTCCCCCCATGCTGTAGGTAAGGGGGAGGAAATCTCTGATTTGGGGAATCAGCGCCCGATCTACGTGGGACAGGGAGAACTCCAGGGAAGAACCCACAGGTTCCACTGCCTCTCGAACAATACAATAGTCACAGAATATTTCATGGAACAGTCTCTTTGGGCACTCAGGGCCCCAATTAAATCCAGGTTATTATGAAGAGTTTGGCGATATGGACCCAATAAGATCGACGGTTACTGCGGATTGTGTGGAAATACTGCCACCCTGAGCTCTGTTGGGAACATTGCACCCTGCATTATCGAATCCACCTGGCCGAACTGGGTGTAATCAGTTCAGACTCCACCTCCAAGATAATATGTTTCTACTGTTAACAGGGTCTTGAGCCTGCTTCCTTTGTGGAAGCTGGACCGACACTCTGTGGCCCCAGCCCATACATTTTCTGCTTTTTGAGATAGGCTCTTGCTGGGTGCACAGATCTCGGGCTTGCGACCCTCCTGCCCCCATCCCCCAAGTCACAGGGATTCCAGGCGTCCTTCACTGCATCTGACTACAAGAGTTGTTATACGTAAGGGGGAGCGTCTATGCGTGAGGTCTGGAATTTTATTTTATTTTATATTTTATTCTATTTTTTCTCTTTTCTTTGTATTTTACTTTTTTAAATTTTTATCTTATTTTTATTTTATTATTATTATAATTTTTTTTCTTTCTACGGGGGCTTGAATTCAGGGCTCTGGGCCTGCTTGTCTGGTAGGTGCTGGACCGCCGCGCTGCACCCCAGGACCCCCCCCCTTTTTTTTTTTTTTTTTTTTTTTTGCTTTTTGAGACAGGGTCTAATTGGGTTGCACAGAAATTGGGCTTGCATCCCTCCTACCTCCGACCCCCAAGCCACTGGGATTGCAGGTGTGCACCACCGCACCCAACTACAAGTGTTTTTATTAGTATTTGGGAAAGTGTATATGTGAGATTTGCCTCTTTTCTTTCTTTCTTTCTTTTCCTTTTTATTTTTCCCTTTTTCTTCCCTGTTTTTCTCCCTTTCTTCTTTTACTCCCTTCCCTTTTTCTACCCTCCTTCTCTATTTCTTAAGCTATATGTGTCATTGTTTTAATAATTTATCCCTTAAATCTTAACCTTAATATTAACTTTGACAGTAATTACTATTAGCCTCTGTCCTCTACCTCCTCCTTCCACCTCTTCTATCACCAGATCCCCCCATTTTCTCACCCCACAGAAAAGAAACGGAATCTATTGCCTCCCTAACCCTTACCTCCCCTGGAGTCAGACTGGTAGATTCTGTTTTCCAGACCGCACTATGGGAAAATCAAGTAAAATTACAAAAACCACAAGGGGGCAGGATGGAGCTGAAGGCTCCACAGATCATACAACCCCAATGGATCACTCAAACAACTCGCAATTATTAGAGATCCCTGAGTCGGAGTTCAGAGTCATGGTTATAAGCATGCTAAGAGAAATAAAGACAAATACTACAAATACACTGGAGATAATTGAAAGAAAGGTTTCTAATTTGGAAGCTGCTCTGTCATCCCAGTTAGAAATGATTAAGAAAAATCAAGCCACTTTGCTTGATACTCAATCCAAATTATCAGAATTGAACACGGCTAAAGAATCCTTCTCTTCAAGACTGGATGAATCAGAGCAAAGGATCTCTGAGGCAGAAGATGACATA